>WSXT02163411.1:0-10008 GCA_011762715.2 Neuroterus valhalla | reverse complement strand
TGCGGCTTGTTCTTGCAGCTGTTGAGGAAGCGTTCCGCGTACATCTCTTGTACGCGAAAGGTTCACGGCACGGTTTCCTAATACTTGCTGTGAAAGGTGCGAGAGCTCTGGGTGTTTTCGGCACCACAGAGTGCGCATGCGCACCATGTCACCTCTGCGGTTAGGGACAATGCTGGCATCATATCAGCTAAGCAGGTCATTATCGAGTTGATCCGTTCACAAAGAACGTCGATTGTCTCGCCGGTTCGTCATTGTGTTTACATCTAATTCAGCATCCTGAACTCTGGAACGCTTTGCAATACTGGCCGAACCATTGTCAGGTGCTCTGCGCGTTCAATCATTTTTAACCGCACACCACACCCAGGTGGCATCCAGCTTTCAGCACGGTTGTTCACGCCTTTGCTTGGGAGTTTTTACTTCAGGGCTGTCACTGAACAATTGTCTGCGACTACTTATTTGTTTGCGTAACCGTATTCAGCAAAAACCATCGGCACAGAGACCCTCTATCCGCATTTCGCTATTGTTAAGGGAAGGTTTCTAATTCTCAATAGTCAAATTCCGAATGCTTCGAATTGGGAATCATGAAAATTCAGGTGTTTTCGAAGCTCGATTATTCGATTGCAATCGCTTCTAATTAAAAATAATACAATTTGAATCCAAGTGATTTTTAGATGATCCGATTTTGTGAATTTCCAATCCTAAACTATTCAGTTTCGAGCAATCAGCTTTCGAAGTGATATATATTCGAGTCCCTTTTATCACATTTTTAACATTGACCTTCATACAATAAATGTCTCAAATTCAGCATAAAATTATTCTACAGGGTCCCAAAAAAAACCCATAGGAGACAAAATAGGTTTTTTAGTTTCGGGGCTAATTATGATTTTTTGCGGTTGGTCAACGCGGATTGTTTGAACGACATGGAATATCATTCAATTATGATAATGAGATGTATTTAAATTATTAAAACAATTATATAATGCTTGTTGCAATTATTCTTTTAAAAGAGGGTAAGGAAGTTGCGTTTTTTCTGAATTTTTAACCTATTTTTAACCCCCCAGTTGGAGCAAGGTTATCGTCAGAAGGAGGCAATAAAACTGCATTTCCGCTATTTTATTCTATATGATTACTGGATAGTTTCGATTTTCTTCTTGAGAGTTCAAACTTTCATCAGTTTTCAACTGGAGTGCAGTAATGAATAATAAGCTGGAAGAAATATTGTTTGGAATTATTCAATATTATTGTTGATGCTATTCTCTTCGCTGGTGGTCTTCGGTGACTTTTATTATCAACTGGATAAAAATAAACCATTATTAATAATATCATATGGACCTGTTTTTTAGTTTGAAACAGATTATTTTTATACTCAATAACAGGATGTTACGATTACATATCAATTTCCCTCCTTGTGATCTCAAGTCAATGTTTTCATTACCAAGGCGAGCGCTATTTGCTTTGATTTAATTATTATTCAAGCCCCCTAATAATCACTCATAATTAGAGTTCTTGCCATCAAATCAAAAATTTATTTTGCAGAAAAAGACAAATTAATTTTTCTATTCCGAAGATATGAACGTTACCTCGTATAGGATGTTTCGCAAGGTTCCACGTTAATTTTTCTCTGTATTATTCTCTCTGCGATACGTGGAGCATAAATAACTGATAACGTAACATACCCAATTTTCATTGTTTGAATTGTACAAATATTTCCAAACAAAATCCATCTGTGCCTCCGAGTAAGAAAAAAACATGTCGATTAAATAAAAACATACCAAGGAAATTTTCTCTTACCTTGTTATCAATAATGGAAATAATGAACAAATTTAGAGAGACACGCAAGATAGCGTCTATTATATATACCTGCCACTGTGGCCGCGAATTTCTTTCCAATCTGTTTTTTGTAACTTGGAGAAAAGAATGAAATTCATTGCTTCTATCGTCTTCGGTCTGGCGGCTCTTGCTAATTTTATTTGTAAATATATAATGCGTGTATGATAGGGTGTTGTGAAAAAGTTTCTTCTTATAAAAAAAGATGTTCAGTTTGTGTGTTTTACGGAGTAAGCAATTGCTTGTTCTCTTTTATTCGGTCATTGTGAACACATGAACCTTGATCTTTGAAATGAACATGGGATTTTGAATAGGAGAAGAATATTGTAGAAGCGGGAAAAAACAATTCAATGTTATAATTTTTGTATCCATCAGGGTGTAATTAGAATATTAATCCTCTTATAAGAAAATTTTACTGACTTGTTTTTTAGTCCTATAGGTTCCAAACCTCAAAAGTGGACATAAATCATTGCAAAATTACAAGTTTTTTCGGTGGTAAAATCTTAATCCGGGACCGATGTGGCTGTTCGCTAGGTCGTCTTTACCTGTTTTCTGGAAACAACCAGATGTGCTTCCTGATGGTTTACAGTTCGAAGAGTCAAGAGTATAATGAGTGATCAAATTTGCAAACGGTACATTTTTTATTATTTTGACCCTGGAAGTTTCAAACCAAAGTCCCTGTTTCCCTAGAGCTTAAGTCGCTAAACCTTAAAATGTATAATGTAACTTCCTTGTAAAGAAACTCTGTTTATTACTCAAGATCTAGACACTCGGAGTAACACTTCTTGTCTTAAGATCAGTCTACATGGAGCGCACACGAATCCCGCTCGCGGTTGGTTACCTTCAAACTATAAATCCTGAATTCCGACCAGGGTGGAGTCCATGGCAAGTGATAACAAGAATTTCCTTTATGGAACAAGATTTGGCTGTAACTCTGCATATACAGTTATAGTATAGTAAAGAAAAGTTTCCCTGAGTGATTTTTGAAAATTCGAAAAAATTACGGAGATATGGGCACATGTGTCATATTGTGTTTCTATAGTGTTGACCAGGGAAAGTAATAATTGAGGATGAAGGTTTGAAATAATTAAATGTTTAATGATTTCTGGTCCATATGTTTATTGATAAACCTAAATGTGAGAACTCACTGTTTGTTCATTAACGTTTCGACCGTTCTTCGACGGTCTTCTTCAGGATGATAATATTATTGAGACTATACATTAGAACTGTTTTGACATATTAAACAGGCTTGAATTGTAAGGTATACAATTTTGAAGGCTATAGACATTTACAAATCAACCCTCTTTGACACACAGTTACTAAGATTTTCAAGATTAGGTAAAGCACTTATTTTTGATACCATACCGAAACGGCAGAATTTTTATCAAAACATCAGAATGTTGTCAAAACTAATGCCTCGGTCTTGTCAATTCTGACATGGGTAGAAACTTGAAGAGTACTAATGGACATCCTCCTAAGTTCCATGGTTCACCCAAAACTCATAAAACTGACTGCCCTTTAGGACGTCTCAAATCCTTCGTTGGTTCTCCTTTATACTATGTTCCATGTTTCATCGCACAACCTTGTAAAAGATCCTTGGGAAAAACAGACTATCATGTCAAGGACAGTTCGAATTTGGTGGATAAGATTTCAAAACTCAAGATTCCAGATGGATATGAATTTCTTAGTCTTGATGTTACATCTCTTTTCACCAATATTCCACATGAACTTATGCTTGATGCTGTCAGGATCAGATGGGACCAACTTAAACTCCATACTAAGCTAGATTTCGAATTTTTGATCAAGATCATGAAATTTTTTGGAAAAGGCATATTGTGTGTTCCAAAATAGATTGTACGAAACAGATTTATGGATTCTCCATGGGATCGCCCATTTCAGGTGCAGTGTCAGATATTGTAATAAAAGGATTGAAACAGACAATTTTCAATTAAAATACACAGTTTCCTCCTATGTATTTCTATCGGTACGTTGATGACGTGTTAGCCTGTCTCCCAAAAAATCAAATTCTACCATTCAAAGATCTTTTTAACACATATCACACTAGACCAAAATTCCCTATAGAATACGAACATTGAATTAAGAATAATTTTTTGGACCCACAAATTATTAACAATAATGGTCAAATCAACACATACTAGTTTCGGAAAGGTACATAGTCAGGTAGATACACAAACTTCAAATCTATTACTTATCCACCATATAAAATAAGTATCGTTAACAACCTAGTCAGACTGAACGATGTATACGACATAGAGTGAAAGAACACAAAAGGTCATAGGATGAGAAAGTGACTGACACTGCCCTTGCCACGCATTCAACCATTCACCAACATAATTTCGATTTTGAAAATGTAACTATATAGGCTGAATAGACACATTATTACTAACGTATTTTCATGGAAATGTTCCATATCGTCAAAAATCTAAACAATATAAACTTTAGAACAGATATTGACGTCTGTACTTACTCGAGGGGAAGTAAAACACGTCATGACTGTTACTTCACACACTTTCGACGGAATGCTTACGTATTTCGACTAGTATGAACCAACCTCGACATCTTACTTCTTGTGTATATATTAATGTGACTTTGCCCCGTCTGTGAGACGAAGCGGAAATACAAACAATCACGAGATCTTATGTGTTTTTAATCTAATTTTTAACTTCGTCCGTCCTGCATACGAAGCCAAAAATGATCAACTCTATTCTCAACATTTTTTTTTAGATACAATTAGAATCTGTCTAGAATAACGATACTTCCACACACCTAAAGCAATACACTGTAATATTTAAAGCATATCGTTTATAACCTTTACTTATGAGAAATTTCTCATAAAATTTCGATTCAAACTTTTTTACTACCAAAACGCAAAAGAAATTCGTAATAGTATATTACACAATAAGGGCAGAAAGTTAAAATTTCTGCACTGCGTGATATGGTGCCCAAGGCAAGGTTGAGGCCATCACATCTCGCAGTTCAGGGTTCTCGACTATCTGCCTGCGTGGTTTATACTGTTTTTCTTCATACCTGGTTGAAAGTACGGCGAAGAATCATATTTTCATAAACAATATATGCACATTATAGCATGTATTAATGCCTGCCTCGACATTTGCAGCACGGTCAAAGCGAGTGTTGCTGATCGGGGCAGGCATCAAATACATTTACAGAAGTAAATGTAATCACAAATCTTCAAAAGGAATAATTATATCAACATTTACATCAACGGTTATATCAACAAGCGGAAGTAACAGCAGAAATAGTTCTGACTGACGAAAGCAATGAGTCTCATGAATTACCACCCTGAAGTTTGCTCTTTGCTATAGATTTGAAATTTGTGTGACCATTAGGATTGTCTTCCAAATTTTGATACCTTCAGGAATGGTGTAATTGTTTGAAATATTACTTTTTCGCAAAAAGAAAAATCGCGCAAGAAGACGTTTCAAAGACGATTCCGATGGTCATCTTATTTTTCGTGTCGGACATTTCGTTCATTAATTATCGATCAAACAAATTTCTAATCTATAGCAGGTAGTAAACTTCAGAGTCGTCAGAGTATCGGTGCGCGCGAGTAAGCTTTTACTCCCGGCGCTACAGAGGGCGCGAGTGTAGTTCTATCAATGCCTAAAATTTGACTTTCTGCCTTACAATCAAAGCAGGAGGAACGTACTTTCGACCGAGGTATGAACAAAAATGACTCTTAGAACAAAAGTTTATACCTCACAATTCTAACCTCTTTAACACTCACCTGATTGGCCAATCAGGTTCGACCAATCCCCACGGTGGGGTCATGAACCAATCACAGGCATCGTTAAGAGCAAATATAATATAGCATCATAACCTGGAACCTCAGTTTTAGGCCAGTCCTGAAGATGCGAAGTGTAACGTTCGCGAAACGTCGACAACATTTGTAGTTTTTACACGATCTAAATCCGAAATCTTTTTTTTGTGAGGAATAAAGTTGAAGTAAAAAGTTTCGAGTAGTAATGGGACTGAATAAAGTAATGTTGGGAAATATCATTGTATTCATCGGTTTCGATGAAGCATCGACTGTTCTCGACAAAAAATTGACCAAGAAAACCACAACGAAAAAATGGGACGCCATATAAACCTTAGAGCAAAAATGCGACTCGATCTGTTTGAAAGTAAAATAGGCACAAGAATTGGCCGCTCCTTTGCTTACAATACATGTGTTGAATTCTTATTCTCAGGATCTACTTGACACGCTTTTACTCCCAATGAGTTGCAGTTTTCTTTTCTCGCTCAGCCCGCAGGAGCTTTTCTTTTACTATAACGTGCTCATAAGGGTGGTCCAAAAAATTTTGTTTCGAATTTTTATGCAAAACGTCCGGAAATTTGTTCGAATCCACAAGAAAATAAATGCATATTTTTTGTTTTGAACAAAAAAATTATTTAGTGGTGCCGCAAGCCTCGTGCAGGTCAACACGTGTTTCCCATAAGGAAAAGAGACGTTTTTGTAAATTTTATTCAGAAATATTAATATCGGATGAATCGAATCCGAAATGTCCCATTTCTCTTCACAATTCGTCACAGAATGCGAATAAAATATTACTTTTCAAATATCACCCCCATAAGTCTGTTCTATAGGGGCCCAAAAAACCCCCATAAGTGAAAAAATAGGTTTTTCGAGTTTTTGGATCTAATTATGATTTTTTTGCGGTTTTTTTAACGCAGATTGTTTCAATTAAATGAAATACTAATTTATTCTGATAATTAGATGTTTATTCAAACTGTTTGGAAAATTTATTATTGTTTTTAGCAACTTTCTCTTAGAGAAGGGCTAGAAAGTTAAGGGTTTTTCTAAATTTTTCAACTTATTTTCAACGTCTTAGTTAAAGCGAGTTAAAAGTCAATTAAAGTCAACAAAAAAAATTTTTAAACAATTTTTTACTACTCATAACAATATTCTTGCAGAACAATGCTACAAAGTTGCGTTTTTTTTCTGTAATTTACAATTTTTTGCCCCCTTTTCCCTTGGAGTGAGTTGATATTTTATTTCATTTAACAAAAATAATTATTTAAACAAATTAATATTGTTAATACCTATCTTCTCTCAGACTAGTGCTAAAAAGTTGCGGTTTTTTTCCAAACTATTAAGCTCTTCATCAAAATTCACTTATAGTGAGGTAATAATTATTGCCAGTTAACAAACATTCTTATTTAAACAATTTATTATTGTTTATAACCATTTTATCTTAGATAGGTTCTAGAAAGCTGTGGTTTTTTCTGAAATGTTGAAGTTTGCTCTACCTTTTTAGTTGTGAACAAACAATAAATAATTATTAGAGAGAATCAAATTTTTTTTAAATCTCTTTTTTTTGTGAATATATTTTTCTGGAATAAAACAGATGTTTGAAATTTGCTTAAAATTTTCTACAGGGATCATATTGAATACGTCTCCTTAAAGTAATGACTGAGAGACTTTAGTGAGGTCCTCCCACCTACTTTTATTATTCCATTCTTTCTTTTTGTCTCTTTTGTATAGGAGCTGTTTTGTTTAGACTATTTTTTTCGAATACTAAGAAAAGATAAAAAAATAATTTGCTCAAAACAATACAATACTATTTTATATACAATTTTTCTTGTAACTTCAATTGATTGTTTACTCGCTCTAACTGGAACGTTGGAAATAAGTTGGAAAATTCAGAAAAAACCTTAACTTTCTAACCCTTTTCTAAGAGGAAGTTGCTAAAAACAAGAATAAATTGTTTGAACAATTTGAATAAACATCGAATCATCAGTATAAAGTAGTATTTTATTTATTTGAAACAATCTGCGTTAAAAAAACCGCAAAAAAGTCATAATTAGAGCCAAAAACTCGAAAAACCCATTTGCTCACTTTTGGGGGTCTTTTGGGACCCTATAAAACAGGCTTATGGGGGTGGTATTTGAAAAGTAATATTTTATTCGCATTCTGTGACCGATTGTGAAGAGAAATGGGGCATTTCGAACTCGATTCGTCCAATATCGATATTTCTGAATAAAATTTACAAAAACGTCTCTTTCTCTTATGGGAAATACGTGTTGAACTTCACGGGGCTTGCGGCACCTCTGAATATTTTTTTTTTTTCAAAACAAAAGTATGAATTTATCTTTTTGTGGATTCGGTCAAATTTCCGGGCGTTTCGCATACAAATTCGAAAAAAAAAATTTAGTAAGGCATTTTTGGACCACACTAGTGCTTATTGATAAACACATTTTTTCTCGAACCGATTCTTACCTTCGAAACTTACTTTATTTCAAATAATGTGTAAAAGATAACTGAAGGATTTATTACCATAAGAAACATTGTTTCTTTGTTCCAGTTGAATCTTCCATACAAGAAATCAACTCGGTCTCCATTCCTCATGTTGAAGGCTTCAGAGTATTTGAACCTAAAAAGGAATACACCACTGATGTTTACGTTATGGGAGGAAATAATGGATGAGTCCAAGCCGATCGTCCTTTGCTGGTTATAGCAGTGAATTATTTCATTTTTTCATGGGTGGACAATGGTGTCGTTCTTCATCCAATATTTAATGCGGGAAGCGTCAAAAGTGTAATAAATATAATTACCGAGAAGGTCGAAGAGAAGAATGAATGACATGAGAACCATATGAATGAATTGTTATCGCTGTCAACATCAGCAAATCCAATCAACAGACAGCATTGGTCTGAAATAATGGCATTCATAGCACATAGACTCACTATAGGAGAGGGCAGGGTAGGTTCGATCACGGGGCAACTCCGATCGCTAGCGTTATCTTGAAATTTTGTTTATATTTGAACGTGGCGATTTGAAAAAATTATCTTCCGCGAAATTCCACGAAGTAGTTCGCCATATCGCAACAGTCTTTTGGTTTGAATAAATCTCGTTGTCCCATTCGTATATGTATATATCCTTATATCCCTAAAAGTTTCATTTCGCCAGGAATGTTTATTTCAATTCCTAATCGCAATTGCAATTGCTTCGTCACTTGTGGCACAGGTTCGATCAGTGTTTTCGGGTCAAGTTATCGATTTCAAAATAAATAAGAATGAAATAAAAGCACTATTCATTATTGTTTGACACAAACAATTGAGCTGCCGGATCGAAAAAGAGTACATAAACTCATTTCGCTGGGAGTGGGGAGGCCCGCAAACGTCGCACAAACCCGAGCGGGTACAGGCCTCCCCACTCCCAGCGAAATGAGTTTATATGCCCTTCTTCGATTCGGCAGCTCAATTGTTTGTTATTACTGATTTTCATTTGATTTCATAGTTATACGATCAAAGATATGAATTCCTACAGATCGTTTAGTGAGGAATTCGATCGCAGAAAAGCAAAAGGAGTAAAATTTGATGAGAATATCGAGGGAAAATCTGCCTGTACCTGAAATAGGTGAAAATCAAAAAAGTAATGGGAAAAACCTAGGCATAGTATTTCGTCTTATAACGTCGAATTTGAACATCAAAACTGGACTGTAGGGATCCGGCTGAGCTTAGGAAAGGTTTTCTGCAGTTTTCTATTCTTTTCACAAAACGTTCAAGCAAATACGAGCCCTGTTAACGAAATCCGGCTGCAAACGATGGAGGAAGGGGGAGGGGGGGGGGGGTACATATTAAAGGAGGGAAATATGTGTATATGAACACCAAAGAAATGTTTACACACGGAATCATAATGAGTAGTTTCGGAAAACATAATTTCTTCTGCACTGCGCTGACGAATCAACACGTTAAAAACAACTAAAACTGCATTGAAAATTCAATTCATTTGATTTTTTTATGTGAAAATAATGTCTTACTGTTATTGACCTCCTTTCAACATTTAGAACCAGCATAAGGCGGAATATAATATATCGTATCAGAGAGAATATACTTATAAGTCACTTATAAGTGTAAATAAAAACATGAACTTTTATTTTTTGCTCAACTTAAACAATTCTAATCCCATTATCTACGAACTATTCTCGATATTCCCGTAGAATTATATCTGTGATCCTTCTTAATTTTTTACAACAATATTTACCGCTCACTAGAAGAATTTATTCAGAATTTATTTCAAATAATGTTTTATGGCATAACAAGGTAATCAACAAGATTTTCAGGAATGACTAGAGAATTTTTAAAGGTTCTGAAGATTTCCACAGAATATCTATTCATTCAAATTGATTCAGATAGATA
>WSXT02163410.1:1163-23975 GCA_011762715.2 Neuroterus valhalla | reverse complement strand
AGTTTTTGCTTCATTTATAAAAAAGCATATAAAAAATGAAAAAAAATGAACTTTTGGACAATTGACACAAGATCAGGAAAAATCAAACAGACGCAAGTTCTTTAGCCGGAAAATATCTTTTTATATTGTGTTATCAACTTCTCTAACAGGATGTGTATTTTTCATTTCAATCGGAAAAAATAACTGACAAAATTAAATAATAAATTTTTTGAAAAAATGACTAATGCTAACACAGAAGATTGATATAGAAAAGTTATTTACCCAAAAAATATCTGTAGATTTGTTATAATTTTTCCCATTGGACGCGTAGTGTTCTTTTTAATCGTGAAAAGTGAAATTAAAAAAATTAATTTTTAGAAAAACTACACAACATGTGAAAAAATTCAGGCAACAAAACTTCTCCACCGTTCTGGACAAAATTTCATCGAGTTTGCAGCACGAGACACGTGATGAGAATGCATTCGTTAATGCCGGAGAAGCTTTTACAAAAGAGAATCCACACTCATCAAATTGAAGTAGTCAACATTTCGGTTTTGAGTTTCACAAGCCTTATATACAACTGTAAAGGGAGGTACAAAGGCCGAGCGCGTAACGCGAGGTAAATCCATAACCAAGCGCGGAGCCCGAGGGGACATTACCATCGATCGCGAAGCGCGAGATCCGAAAGACGCGATGAGAATGTGCCCGCGCAGCGGGCAGATTTTTTTTAATGAGAGGATAGGTGAATGAAGAATATTTTGAATCAATCTTCTTTTCGCAAACATGATTTTTGAAAACTATGATTTATTGAAATCCACGTGCAGTTCTGTCAGTCATATTTATGATTTTTTTTTACATTCTATAATTTTGTTAAATTGGTTCACCTACAATAGTTTTTTGTTTCAGTTCTTCAGTAAGGATTTGCTATTGGCGAAGTCACATTTTTTCGCAGCAATAATCTCACAATTTTAATAAAAAGATTTCGTTATCGAATTCCTGTAAAAATTTTCTCATTTTCAATTTTCGGAAATTCTTCATTTATTTCTCCAACAAACAAGAGAAATCATATAAATAATCGTATAGAATTATATTGAACAGTAATAAATAATTGAAATGCCAATGGAAAATAATCGAAGTTATGGTTAAGAACAAGGAAAAATTCAAAATAAAAATAACAAATAAAAGGTGATTGAAATATAAATCATGCACAAACAAATTTTTCAAAATTATATTTAATTGAAAAAAATGAAAAAGAAATAGAAAAAATGTTGAGTTCCATTCCATCAGTGAAACTTAGAATAATTTAGAACGGCACAGCGCTCGCAGTCCAGCATGACCAACTACCGAATGACGGTGCGCGCATCTTTCGGACACTCTGTCAAGTAAACAATTGCTCTCACCTTGAAAAATGGTATCAATTGTTTTCTTGAATAATTTAGGAATACGACTGTTATACGCGGTACAAGAAATTACCCCTTAATTCAAGATGTCGGACAACCTGCAAAGGGTTGATGGTCGGAAACTTGGATTAGAAATTCCTGTATGGTACCCTAAAGATGTCCGAAAAAAATTTTCTTACCCAATGAATTGCAATAATAACATCTAAATATGTGACGCGCTCCTGTCCAGCTCTCTCCTGGTCTTTCCCTTCTCCTATAAAATCAGCGTTTTCGCTCTTAGGTCCCTTTCTTTGGAGCGCGTCACATACACTGAGAAAACTGTTTTGCTTGACTAACAAAAATTTTGTTGTCTCAATAAAATAATGTTGTTGCTCTTCGTGCAACAAAACAATTTTGTTGGGCTAACAAAATTTTGTTGTTGGAACTTTTGGTTGGCTGAACAAATCTGTTTTGTTGTCCCAACCAAATTTTTCTGTTGAGACAATGAAATTGTTTTGCTACCTAAATCAAATATTTTTTTGGCTCAACAAAATTCGTTGGCATCCTTATCAATGCCATGTTCTAGTAAACAAAATATTAAGTCTTAAACTTCAGAAGATGAATGCGAAATTGAATCATTTTATTCAGGAAGTGTTCACAAGGTTAGAGCTTGAAACGAAAACGACGAATACATTAAGGTTAAGATTTCTATGCTTACTTTTAAAGGTGTTGATCAGGCACTCTAAACCCCAATCCTCCAGAAGTCGACGCGTTATATTATCCATAACCTATGCACATCACAAAATGATCACTAGACTATGATTAATCTTCCTGATAAAGCGGAATCGAAACTGAACACGCAACTTCACCGGCAGTATCCGCCATGTTGAAAATAAACTTGCAAGCGCATGCACGCGTCTCTGCTGAATCAATACGCATGCGTGGTCTCGTCGTTCGTTGCTCCAACCAAATTGTTTTGTTGCCCTCACAAAACCTTGGTCAGCACAACAAAATAGGGCTCAACCAAAAAATTTTGTGTTGACAACCCAATATTTTGCTCGTCCAACAAAATAGTATGGTGCCAACGACCGAAATTTTGCAGTGCCAACAAAAACTTCTCAACAAAACGGTTTTGTTGCGATTACAAATTTTTTTTCTCAGTGTTTTCTCGACTACAGGTAAAGGTCCAGACGTTTTCTTCTTGTCAATAAAGCTCGTTTAAGGGTTGTCCATAAAATGGTTCCTAGAAAATGAATACAAGGATACTAATGTCTGCGTTAATTGAAAGAAAAGTGGACAATAGGTCACGAGTAAAAAAATACCAAAATATCTAACTTGCGATCGGGTCTTTCGAGATGCCGCACAGCGGGCTAGAATCGAAAAAAACGGCAAAAATCGAAAAATAAACTTTTTCTTTTTCGACTTCGTGAATTGCTTTTCGTACAATAGGAGTTCCTGCACCCTGTATTGTCCTAAAAGCGGTTTATAAGCCTCAGGTATTTACCTGGGGTCAGTCGGAACCTAACCATTCTGGAGAGAAGTTCAGTGCTATTTTGTGCTCCAGAATATTGAACCCCTGCAAAGTGATATATTTTCTCTTCCACACTGACCATTTCAAAACGGTTTAATGGAGGCTACTTTGGAAGGTATGTAGACCACTTTCAAACAAACAACTTATTTGAAATAACATATAATGAATGTTTAAATGAGTATTGCGTGTGTGCGTTCCAAAGGTGCATGCGAATCGCATAACCTAACAAAAAGTATCAAAATAGTTATTTTTCCAGGATATTCCAGAATTATGTACAGTGCAGAGTGTTACTAATGTTATTAAGATCTGAAATCGATGAAAACATGCTGCGCATCCCCGCGTACCTGGTTTTGGGAATCGAAAATTATTTGTGTCGCGTAACATTCCAACATTTTTCCAGCGCATAGTCATGAGCGAATGTTAGACTAGCCCTTCAATTCACCCAGAGAAACAGTTTTTTCAAATCAAAGACGAATTCATCATTATTATTATTTTTAATTATTTTATTTATTTGATTCGTAATAATCAGATTTATTATTAAATTATTTATTATTCTATTTCATCCATTTTTGTAGTTAATGTTTCTCATTTTGATTTTATTCTAGGTTAGGAAAGACAAATTTCTTTTTTAAATTTTTAAAAATTTTGTTATTTCATTCATTTGATTGATAATAATAAGAATAATTATTTTATCATTTTATTTTATTCAATTTTTTAGTTAATGTTCCTCATTTTTGTTTTATTCGAGGTTATCAAAGACAATTTTCTTTTCTATTAATTTGAACATTTTATTATTTGATATACTAAATAATAATAATAAAATCAATTTTTTTATTTCATTTATATTTGGGATAGTGCCTAAAAGTCCAAGCTAAAAATCTCCCATAAATATCTCCCACAAATCTGGAGTTGGCTTGTTGCATGGAACAAATCATTAAAAAATGTTATCACCCCTAGCAACCATTATGTGCACTCCTTTTTTATTCGCGATTCAATTTTTATTCTTTTCATTATCTCGATAACTACATTTGTGAATGAATTCACTTATGCAAAAAGCCAACTTTAGATTTGTGGGAAATATTTATGGGAGATTTTTCGCTGGGACTTTTGTCCACTATCCTTTTTATTTCATTTATATTTGTAGTTAATGTTTCTCATTTTTAGTTTCTTCCAGGTTATCAAATACAAATTTCTTCTTTATTATTTCCAAAGATTTGTTATTTCATATATTAAATTATATATAATAAGATTATTCATTTTATTATATATGATTTCATTTATTTCATTTCTGTTTTATTCTATGTTAATAAAGACAAATTTCTTTTATTAGTTTAAAAATTTTAATATTTTATGTAATTAATTATCAATAACAAAGTCAACTTCTTTATCTTATTTATATTTGTAGTTAATTTTTCTCATTTCTATTTCATTCTGATATATCAGAACCCGCAACTCCTGATGACGTCGATGATGATGAAAATTATGATTAAAGATGTATCAGACTTCTACTGTTTGTATTTGCATTGTATAACATAATGAGATTCGTAATAAATGCATTGTACCTATTTTTTTCAAAATCATCTCAAATTTTTCCTTCAACTTATCCATCTATGCTTACTTCTCGAAATTCTTATTGAAAATTTTTGACCAACAAATGTCTCAATTCCTAATCATAAAAGTTGCTTATGAGTAATCACCATTTTCAATACTTCACCTAAAAATCGTGAATCTACAGATTTACAAGATAATCGGATGCATTCTACTGAGAAAAAATAGTCCCTTCCGGCCCACCATTTTGTTCATTGAAAATTTGGTTACAAATTGGAAATCAGCTAGTCCAAAAACATGGATGTACCGTTTTCCGGAAAAATTCGATGCATTTCACTAAAAATAATAGTCACTTCCGGTCCGACACTTTGTGTTTTTCAAAATTTCGATTACAAATTAAAGATCAGCCAAAACAAAAACATGAATAGACCGTCTCCCGAAAAAATTGAATGCATTTCACTAAAAAAAATAGACACTTGCGGTCTGCCATTCTGTGTTTTCAAAATTTCGATTAAAAATTCGAAATCAGCGAGTTGGAAAACATAAGAATCATTATCCAATTTTTCGATACGCATCTTGGCCTATTTTTGCCCAACGCGTGATCAACAGTGTAAATAACTGTCACTCGTCCATCCCCTCTCTAGCCACCTTGGATGCGTTCATGCGTCGATCGCGATGTGGAAAGGGGTCCTCGGCGGCCGGGCTGTATGAAAAGTGCGCGCAAGTAGGCGTTGTCGGACGTAGTCAGTCGAAGCCGGTGGCGGAACGAGGAGAGAATTGTCGATGAAGCGCTCGGAGAAGGAGAATGAAGGAGAAGCACGCCAACCTTGCCTTGGACACCCCTGTCCTAGACCATTAGTGGTAGGGTACTTCTTACTTTCTTAGTTTTACGCAGAATCCTGCCTACTCTGATTGAGTGAAAACATATTTACCTCCAAGATGTATAAGAGAGCACCAATGCACTTTTATGTTATATTTTGCACCAATTCCCAAAAAAAATTCGTGTTTTGCGAAAAATGCTCGTCAGGAAATCTGGCCCCTCATTTCGCGATCTCAAATTGAGTAGGGGAATGTCATCAGGGTTGGGACGCTGTCAGGGTAAGGACACTCCTTTATTTTGAAAAAGGCACTTCGCGCCATCTGTGTCATTGCGTGGTATTACTCCTTTTGGTAGCCTGCAACTTTTTCGTGCAATGCTCGTGTCAGAGGTTGCTTGGCTTGAGTTCTGTGTTATCGTTTAATTTTGGATACCCTGAACAGTCTTGTCTAGTTCGTCGTGATTGCCTTATAACTCCGAGGAATTTCTTTTTAGTCAGGGTTGGGACACATCATTTTTTTCTTTCAACCAGGGAAATAATTTTTTAGCCACTGTTTTTCAGTCCGTGAAAAATAAGACTGGGATATTTTTCTTATTAAAATAATTTTTCAGAAACAAAATTCAATGAATTGTAAAATTAAAAATTAAAAAAATTGAATTCTGTCCCAAAAAAAACAAATTTATTAAAATAATGATATCTAAAAGATAACGAAAATTAAATAATCCTGACATAACATGAAGAAAAATAGCAATTCAAAATAAAATTCGTGTCACGATAAAATCTGACTGATGTTTCTACGTCACAAGACTGCATTATTGAATAAATAAACAATAAAATTCCATATTTGTTAAAAGAAATTATTTTGTCACGAAATCCGCAAATTCTTACCCATGTCTCAACCCTGACTAAAAGTCCCAACCATGACTACATTTTTCGTTTTTTCATTTTGTTGATAACTTTTTTTATAGTTCACGTTGCTTTGTCCAATGAAACCTTTTTTGTAATCGACTCTACTTTCATATGAGACAAAAATGAGGACCAATTCCAAATTTAATCAAAACCTACAGAGGAAAGTCTAGAAGTGTCCCAATCCTGACGACTTTCTCCTACTTGGGGAAAAAAATCACTTCTCTAAACATGACCGGTTGAAATTACTAGAAGATTGGACTATGCGATGTATTTAAAAAGAGGGCAGAATATACAGTATAGCTTATGTGAATGGATAGAGGGAAGGTTAGAGCATGCATAGGAAGAATGTATGAGGGAAATGAAAGACAAGCGAAGCTTGCAAGAGAATGAGATGAAGATTTAAGGGAAGAAGGAATTGGTCGAGGAGTTAATGAAGGAACTCGAAAAGGTTTGAAGAACATATAAGAAAGAATAAAAAAGTGATTTGTAAAAAAAAAAGGTTAAGGAAGTGAAGAAGTAAAAGAAAAGTGAGTTGTAGAAAACACAAGTTATGCAAAGTCTTAGGCAACACAATATAAATAAAGGAGGTAATCTTCGAATGCTTGTAAGGGAATTAATGAAATATTCGTTCGTTCAAACTGTTAATGATAAGTCTTCTTCCCTTACATCTTTTCCAAATTTCGGATTCTTCAGCTTGGTCTGATAACTCATGTTCTCCATCTACTTGTCAATCTTTTATCTTTTTTTTTTACTTTTCGAACGAGAAGATTTTATCGTCGTAAGTGCCTCTTTCACAATTGGAACATTGCCGAGAATGCTGTAAAGATTCAGGATTGACATATCGCCAATTTTCGTTGTCTCGTTGGCCGTAACAAGATTAGCTAGCAGCATGCTTTTATAGCCCTACCCACCTCAATAAAAGACCTTGATGAAAAAAAACCTACTCCATTACCACCTTTTATATTGGGTAAGATTAATGCTGCCACACTCATCAACTCGAAAAACAAATTCGAAATTTTCTCTCATTATTCTACCTCTACTCTTCATCTTATTTTTCTCCTTCTACCTTCTCAATTTCCCAATCGCAACACTACGTCTGCTATTCCCTTTTCATGTAGTCTTTCTCCAACTGTCATTCTTACATCTTATCACAATCACTCCTCGCACTTCTCAACCCCCTCTCTACTCTCTACTTGAGTATGTATTTCTCTCTCCTGATTACTATATATCACCTTCGCGATAACTGTTTGCGATCCTCTTCTCCCCTTTCTCTTCAAAATATTCTCTTATTTCCTTTGTTCCTAATCATTCATATTTTTTACTTTATTAAGGCTCGCTTATTTCGTTTCCTATCCTCTGTTTGAAAAATCTTCATCTGACTTTATCTGCTCGGGTAATATCTTTGTCCCACTTTCATGAATTTTCTTGTCCCTTTCCTAAGACCATACATACGCATTCAAGTTCCTTCTTTTTCTCTTATTCCATTTCCATTATTCTCCCATCTCACATCTTACAATTGTTCCGAACACGCTTTTTGTATCGTTCTGCCCTCCCTCCCCAGATTTCTTCCCAATCTTTGTTAGCTGCTTCTACCTCCTTTTACCTCCTTTAGTATTGAAAAAATCGCATCCATTGGTCCGTTCCTACTGCCCTGTTCCTGTTCCTACTGTTTACTTTTCAATTCTTCCGTCATGCCTTATTCCTTCTCCATTACTATTTCTGCTCTTTTGACTCTCCTTTCAAAATGGTCTCTTGAATACCCATAGAACTTCTTCAGTTCTCTTGTTCCTCCACTTCAAAACTATTCTCCCTTTCTTCCCACTATGTTTCGCCTGGGAACCTTATTTGACTACATTCAGAACTTATTCCTCTCCTTCTCAATACTTTTTTTATCTTTTAATCATGTTTCCCAAAACTCTTTTTCCTCAGCAACTACTAATACGATTTGTATGTAAACTAAAGTCTTATATATGTGCCTTCCTCCTACTATACCTTCCTCTGACGCTTTCTCGAATTCTTTTTCCATTCCTTCCTCACATCCAAAAAAATAGTGCGCTTAGTGGAAATCCCAGTATTAGCCCAATCTTCTTCCGTGAATTTTCTGAAGTCTTGGTCCCTACTTTCATCTTATCTTAAGTCTTTCTGTAAATTAACCTCACAATCTCCATCGATCCTTCCATCATTAACCCCTTCCTTTTTACTTCCTACAGATTCTTTCTATCTACTGATGAGACAGCGGTGACATATTCTTTCCTTTCGCCTTTTCTCCTCCTCCAGTATATCCATTTTTTGAACACACTCCCCTTTCTCTTACATCCATAGCCCTACGAAATTTTTTCCCGAGTCTAATATTTTTCATACTATTTCCTAATTTCTTTGTGACTCTAGTATTCTTAATCTTGTCTCCTAACTCTCTACATGTTTCACTGAATAGTATCTCCGGAAACTTGAATTTCCTCGTTTTTCCTATACAATCTATCTCTCCTTCCTTTGTCTACCTTTCCCAGATACAGTCCTAATGGACACCACCATTTTTTTCTAGAAAAAAGAACTTTTGTTTCTCCAGCTCCTCTTCTCAGCCGCCCAACTGTCGAAGTCGAGGAAAGTATGTTCGACATCATCAACCTTCTTTGGGCAGTTATCACAGTAAGGACTAAGCTTCCTTGTCCCACCGTGCTCTTCTTATTGTTGAAAAGTTGATGTCCTTTCACGAGTAGTAATTCTACCATGTGAATTATGCTGCTTCGCCTCTAAGTGCGCGTAGTTTTACACTGGACCATCAAAAGTTTGTTCTTGTGACAGTCAAACCTTAGGGCATCTGCCAACATTTCTCCTATACAAAGCATTATAGAGTTCGAGACGTTCATCAAAATCCTCCTCTTGCAGCTCTGAGGAACTGCAATGTTCGGCATGAGTCTAGATGGCATAGCTTCCATTGTCTCAGCTTTACTCGCTGCCTTGGTCATCTGAAATCAAAAGTGAGCTTCTTGGCGATCCACGCACCTAGCTACTTTAGCACATTCACAGTCTCAATGCCATGCCCAGCGATATTCTCTCTAGATGTTTTGCTGAAGTGCCTCTGCCTGGTGAGGACGACGCCCTTGGTCTTCTCACTTGCAAGTTGTAAACCATGATTATGGAGCCAGCTTTCGACTCCCACCGATACAACGTTCACCCAACAATCTTGCTTCTGCTTCGGCCCTTGCTCTGATCGTTGCCGTCAGATCATCAGCAACTCCAATTAGCTTGAGTCCATCAGGGAGGTCCATCCACACAGCCTCATCATACAACACGTTGCACATGATAGGTCCGAAAACTGACCTCTGAGCAACTCGCAACGTGACTTCGACGCAACGCGTCCCTTCAGTTATTTCAAAGATAAGCTGCCTATCATTGATGTGATCGCCGATATTACGCTTTAGATATTTAGGGATCTTGAATCTTCCTCTAGTGCTTCAAGAATGTCAACCCATCTTGATGAGTTGAGTGCATTCTGTCCGTCGAAAGTGATCGTAATGCAGATACTCCTTGTCCTATGATAACCACTACAAGCCATTCCTGATTTCTAAAGAGCCTCACGAATATCTCCTACCGTTGACCTGCCTTGTCAAAAGCCGTACTGAAATAAGGTATTTTGAGTTCCGATCGTGTACAAAACTACAAAAATTCGTCGACGTTTCGCGAAAGTTGCAGCTCGCATCTTCAGCACTGGCCTAAAACTGAGGTTTTTTAGGTTGTGGTGTTATTTTATATGCTCCCAACGATGCCTGTGATTGGTCGAGGATTCCAGTGTGAGGATTGTGGGATTGGTATGGCTCAGCTAGAGCTGATTGCGTACAATGTTTAAGCCTGACTTTACTCTCATGTTCCTTTATGCGTTGGCTCACCGCTCTACCGGTTTCTCCAATATAGACTTTGCCACAAGAGCAAGGGGTTTTATATAGGTACTCCTGAATTACTGAAAGGTGTCTTTTTGTCTTTTGGAATATTAAAAAGTTGCCTTATTTTTTCAGGTAGTTTGAATATGGTTCAGATGTTGTGTTTGTTAGGAATTCTACCAATTTATTCTGTGATACCTTGGATGTAGGGTAGGGTGGTGGTGGATTCTCTCTCTCTTTCTTTAGTTGGTCGTGTTAACTTGTTTTTTCTAGTGTATTTTCTGATTGCAGTACCAATTTGTTTGTTTGTGTAATCGTTCTGCAGAAGGGTTTGTTCAATTTTTCGTAACTCTTTTTGTATGGTATCTTTATTTGTAATGGAGACAGGTCTGTGAAGGAGCGAGTTGATGACTGTCTGTTTTTGGGGTGGATGGTGGTGGGAGGAGGCGTGGCGGTATCTGTTTGTATGAGTCGGTTTTCTGTAAACTTCACGTCTTTACGTATCGTCAGATCTTTTGTAAACTAGAACGTCCAAGAAGGGCAATTTTACGTTCTGTTCAATCGCCATGGTGAACTGGATATTTGGATGTAATTGGTTGATGAGATCGGAAAATTTTTGCTGTTTGTCCAGTCCATGTCTCCAGAATACAGAAGTATCGTCAACGTAACGGCACCACAGTTCTGGTGTGTGCTTGAGTTGGCTGAAGAATTCAGTTTCCAGATGTTCCATGAAGATGTTAGCTGTTACAGGTGAAATTGGGGATCCCGTTGCAGCACCTGAGGTTTGTTCGTAGAATTGGTCATCAAAAGAGAAATACGTATTGTTGAGACAGTGTTTTATCAAATGTACAAGATCAGAGGAAAAGTTTGCGAAGGATTTGATAATATTGATTGTATCAGGGATTGGTACTTTCGTAAAGAGAGATGCTACGTCAAAACTCACAAGGATGTCCTAAGGTTGAATGTGAACCTGTTGCATCTTTTTGGTGAAGTCAGAGGAATTTGGAACACGAGTAATAGAATTTCCCGTGAAAGGATTCAGTTCTTTGGTAAGGGAGCGTGCTAGCTTCTAGTTGGTGAGTTGATTGCGCTAACGATCGGTCTGAGTGGAATGTTGTTTTTTATGAATTTTTGGTAGTCCGTAAAGTCTTGGAGGAATAGAATTAGTAGGTATCAGTTTGGCTTTTGTATCTCTGTTAAGTTTGGAGTCCTTTAGAAAGGTTTTTGTTTTATTGACTATTGTTTAAGTGGAATCTTTTTTCACTTTTTTGTACGTATCGTCAGTTAACAGGTCCTTGATTTTGTTGCTGTAATCTTCTATGTTCATCATAAATATAGTGTTGCCTTTTTCTAAGGGTAATACTATAATGTTTTTGTTTCGATTTAGTTCTTTGATTCCTGTTTTTTCTTTTCTTGTGAAGTTTGAGGAGAGAAGTCGTGCTTGGGGTAGGATGTTGGCCGTCCTCCGTCTAATCTCATTTGCTTTTTCAGGTGGTAGTTTATATATTACTGACTCTACCTTGCTTATTATTTCTTCTTTTGGAATCGCAGAACTGAAATCATTTCATTACTTAGAGGATGATTAGAGATATTTTTAACAGTGTTGGTTAGTAGTGTTTGCAATGCTGGAAGCAATTTGTAAAATTTGGTCTTTTGTTTTTTTGATATAGAAATTTTTAATCCGTTCGGATTGGTCGAAAGTAATGCGGTCCAATGTGGACCAAATTCCAGATCTAAGAGTTTTAGATAAGAGAAGGTGGAGTTCTAATAGTCTCTTGGAGTTAGTGTGCAGAGTGAATTTGATGTTCCTTATCCTTTCTTCCGAAAGAAGCAAACTTGTTTCATTCAAAATAGATTTTGATTCAAATGTTTAAGATTGTTATTTAATTGTGAGAATTTTGGGACGATGTTGTACTGATTATCGTTATACTGATTATAACCCGTACTGATTATCGGCTAGGCTGCCCATTGCCTGCACGGCCGTTCTCAACCTGGCTCGTAGTAGGGTTCCGAAGAGTTTCCCATTGACATCAAGCATACAGAAAGGTATGTATGAAGATTTCGTGGCTGGGATCCCTTTTTTTTTGTCCAGAAGAACAAGCTTTTGCTCCTCCCACCTCGAACAGAAAACTTCAGCTAAGAGAAAGGAGTTGAACAAGTTGAGTAGCAAGGAAGGTAATTCAATCGATATCAACTTCATCACCTTGGATGAACTACTATCAGGGCCCAGTGCCTTACCACGATAACTCTGGCTAGGTTAGTCTGAAATCACTCCTATATAATCAGCTCCATAATTGCGTGCTCCTGGATCGCAATAGGCGCACCCGATAGAGCTCACCGGTCACAAGCTGATAACTACCACTTTCTTGGCGTTCATATAATCTCTGTTTTCCTGAGTTTAATCCATCCCTCTTTTATGAGTTCTGGGTGCCTTACGCTCTAATTTGAAGCAGTTACTTCTAAGCACATCAATATCCTGTGTCCACCAATCACCGGGGCTTTCTGAAACTCCGAAGCACGTTTCGGCATTAAAGCATTGCATCCCAGCACAATCAAATTCATTGTGCTCCTCTCCAATCCTCAACACCTAATCTGGTGGAAGTCGCACATGTCAGCTGTGCTAGTATGCTGCCACCCTCCATAGCGATCGTGCTAAGCACCACGGGCGCGTCAAGCTTTTCAGAATTCAATCCCTCATTTGTTCATCGCTACTCGCGCACTCTCTTGGCTGCACCCGGCGAGGCCATGGTCATATCAAGAATTGTCTCCTGGTAGCCGTTCCTCCTGAAGGTGGTCGAGGTTCCCAAGTTCAGAATGTGGGGTTTCCGATTTTGGTAGAGATGACGAGATGTTGTGGTCACCATTTACCCACTGAAAAACCGCCATCTTCTTCTTGGCGTATCCCCCCGGAACTGCTTTCGCTTTACTTCAGAGAGTGCGTTTTCCCGCCCGCTAAGGCTCCTGATTGTTTCTCTCTGCCTTCGATCTTCCATGTCACAACCGGGATTTACGCGTCGTCTTCAGTGGTGAACCAGTGTCACGCATCGGGTTCGTTGGCTTTCGACATCCTGATTCGGCACGGTTGACTCCTCTGGATCCTCTGAGTGTTATATATACTACCAGCTCGATTCATTTTAAAGGTTCCTTCAGCTTTCGCTTTTTGGATCTTTCACGGAACACACTGCGCCTCGCAGTTCCTGGAACATGGTCTTCCCGGGAACCATATCTCTTCGCGGCGCAGAGGTAACAGTGCGGAGCGGTTGTGCAATCCACAGATCTGTGTCCCTCTTTGCCACATCTCCAACAGCAGTTCTTCCTGCCCAACTTTTAGGTGTCCTGTCCGCAGTAGCCTCGCAGCAGCCTCCTCGTTCAGTTCAACGGAGGCCTTCAGGTTTTCCTTGATGGCCTTCTTCGTGAGACTCAACTTATATTTGGTGGGCCCAGGTTCACCGAAGTGGTCCTTCAGGGCCTCTTTCACCTCTTTCTTCAGCGTCGACAGTTCCAAATTGGAAATTTCTGCTTCCACCTGGAGAACAAGCTGTCGCACGTTCCCCTTGTTGACATTCACTCCCTTGATGGCAGAGGAAAGTTTCCTCCTGCCCTCTGCTTCATTTTCCGACCTCTATCAGGATCTTGCCGTCCTTCATCCTGCGTCCGCCGTATTCCCTTGATTTTCACGCCAAGGATCTTACGCAGCACGCTGGCGTAGCTAAAACCCTCGGCAGGTCTGATGAGCACCGCCTCGAGTCGTGCCCACTCCAATGTCTTCCCTGCGCGCTCGTCTCCAGGGGAATGTCAGCTGAGTCTCTTGGCCATTTAATGATACTGACTTAGTACTGTCGCCAGTAGCGTCGCAGTGCTATCGTTCCAGTACTAGAGCAGTACTGTCTTCCCAGTATTGGCATAGAATTGAATGTTTATAAGAGCCATAAATGCGCTATTATTGCCAAGGCTGTAGCAGCTAACGCGTACTGGAGCGGTACTAAATTTTTATAAACTTCGCCACAATACAGGTTTGCACCGACTGGGATACTTACTCCTTTTCAAATTTTCAGTCTCTATATATAAATTATGTGTAACAAGTTTCGGAAAAATTCATAGATTTGAAATATATCAATTTTGAATATCTGTAAGCGGAATTGAAAATTCCACAATCGGTTTATACAATACAACAAAGAGCCTTTGGTACAAAGGATGGTCCATAATCCCAACAAAAGAGGACTTGCATGTTGGTGGTGGTAGTGGAGTGTGCTAGTTGACAGATAGTGGAAAAGTTTTACGAAATTTGTGTTAAAGGTGTTAATAGAGGGTGAGGCTGGAAGAGCAGGCGGTGAGTAAGGGTGCGAAAGGTGAGTTGAAGGTAGAAGAAGTAGTTTTTGAGGTGTAGGGGGATTGGAATCAGGTGAAATAGGGAAAGTTAAGTTAGTTTGACAAGAAGGAAGGTAAACCGTTTGGTGAGGAATTGAATTGGGGAAGGCAGCAAGGAAATCCATATCAGTGGTAGGGAGAAAGAGTGGTGTATTCAAGGGCTTGTTAGGGTTGAGTAATAAAGGGAAAGAGGAAATAGGGAAATAATGGGATATTGCAGTAGAGCGGGAACGGCGTACAGAGACATCTTTTGGATGCAGTAGGCAGTTACCGCAATGGTAGTCGTCTTCCTTACCGGAAGAGGAGTAGGCAAAGTTAAGGCTGTGGGTAATAACGGGAGCGCTGGGAGCGAAGCAGGCGGGAAAGGAATCAGTCTACGTGACGCTCAGGTTGCTTTCTAGCGGTGCGCGGAGGAAGGGGAAAAGGCTTGTTTGAGGGAGCAGGGGTACCGTGATGGCGAGGAACGTCAGACAGGCAAAGCGGTAGAAACCGCAAGGCATTCAAAAAAATGGGAGAGCAGCTAGATAGAGAGACTGCTATGTTTTTAATCTCAGAAATTAAGGCGCTTAGGGAGGGAGTGAAGGGTATGAGGGAGGACGCAAGGATTAGGGAAGAGAGATGGGAAAAAGATATTAAAGATCTGAGAGAGAAAGTAAAAAGTTTAGAGACAATGGCCTCGTCGGTGTATGAAGGGTGGACGGATGTTAGAGTTGAGAATTTGATGTAAAAATTTTTGCAAAACATGGCGGTGTAAGCAAGTCATTTTTCAAGGCCAACAGGCTGAAGAATCGTTTATCTTTCTATCCTAACAAAACTGATAAATAAAGGAGAGAAGGCTGCCCGTTCCTACTTTTACAGTACCTTACCATAACGAGGATTTGGAGTGGAAAATGAATCGAACTCGAACCTTCTGTCTTCTATCTATTCATAGTAACGGTCTCTGCTTTAGAGCTCCTGTATAAATACTCGAGTACCTGCTCACCATCCCTCCAGGGCTCCACCCTCCATACGGCTTATGACTGATTATTGAATTGAGGCGCACTCGAATTGTGCATGCAGAGTGGTTCATCCGCCTGATAACAAGTTTCCAATTGCAAGCATTCAAAATTGAAAGATTCAAACTCCTAAACTTCCAAAATTGAACAAGAATTTCGAAACAAATATACTCTGCAGGTCTGCATTAGTAGAACATTACTTTTTTATAGTTTGGCATTTAGAGAATTTTGAAAATAGAGTTGTTTCATAACGGCGCCGACCGATTCAACTAATCCGATCCTTGAAAAGTATTTTTACGTTATTGAGACAAGTATTCAAGCAAGAAATTAAATACAACTTTCTGTGGAAAAAGGACCAACTTCCTCGCTCTGCTGGGAACTGAACTCAGGACATCTTGTTATCCAGGCAAGTTCTCTTCCAACTGAGCTACGGAACGCTTGATCGATCCTTCTCTTACTGAAAGTATACGCTTCCTAGCCTCACACATACATACAAAATAACAGAATTTTATTCTAAGATTATAATTTTGGCAACCCACATCAACCACAACAGAAGAATCTGTTTACCATACGTAAACCAATAAATCTACTGCACCGTCCAATTCAACTAATCAAATCCTCGGAATATATTTCAACGTCATTAAGACAAAATGGAAAATAATTCAAACAAGAATTTAAATACAGTTTTTTGTGAAAAAAGGACCGACGGAAGGTCCTAGGTCCGGATCCCCGCAGAGCGGGAAGTAGGTCCTTTTTCTACAGAAAGTTGTATTCAATTTCTTCATTTTCAACTCATGCAAGAAGTATAAATTTTATTTTACTATAAATTAGTACCGAAGGAAGTAGCTAAGTGGTGATTCTTGAATCGCGTGGGATTTCGAATGTCAAGCACGAACGGGCGCGGTTAGCACTCGGTTGAGTGACGGTTCGGTAATCGAATGCACTCATAAGTTTTGGTTTTCTGCAGTTTTCTACTCCTCTGACTGAAGGTTCAGGCGAATGCGAGCGATTTAAATGGAAAATGCGGCTGCAGATTGCAGGGGTTTCAGAGGTTAGAAAACTCCACAGGATTTAGTACGTCAGGCATTGCTTGGAGGCTTATTCTAAGGGTTGGGGCTATTAGGGATTTCGGAAAAGGATTTGAGTCGAAGGGTTTATTGTCTTTTGATCTTACGTGGGAGGGGGGAAAGTAGATATTTAAAAATCGAAATCAAAATGGATTTTGAAATAATGAATTTAGAAGAGAAAAGAGTAATTATTATCGAAAAATATTATTATTAGTAATGATTGGAATAGAGCGTTGCCTAATGGAATGATGTTGGCTGCGTGCCAAAATTGACTCTCGCAGATTTACTGAAATCTCCACGTTTTAAGACTAAGGTCTTTTTTTTTAATTTTGGACAAGAGTTCTTCTTTTATCAGCGATTTCGATATTAAAAATTAAAAATCCATTTTCGAGCCAAACTATACGAGATACAAAGAAAATTTTGGGATCAAAAATGGTTTTTTTCAAAAAGATATACAAATTTTTATAATTATAAAAACAAATCAATGAAAAAACGTTTCTTTCAATATTATTGCTGATAATGAATTGTAATAGTATAAAAAATATTTTAGTAATCATAAGAAATGAAATAATAGGAAGAGAAAAAAATAGAAAAACTACTGTTTTTCTTACATTTACCTCATTTAGGCTCTCCCCATTTTCGAAATTCTCACTTCATAGTATACAACTGATTCCTCCCCTTTTCCCCCTGTCGTAGCTCTTTTTTGAGTCTCCACACATGTCTCTATTGCCGTCTCTATCAAACCTTCTAGTTAACTCCTCTCGTTTACGGTCTTCCATAGCATTATTTTGTTCATTGAGTCAAATGCTGCTTCAGATTCCACAAACAGTTCAACTAGCCCCCCCCCCCCCCGACCTTTTTCTGGATTGCCAGCAGTAGTTTTCCTATCTCGCCTTGCTTTGACCTTCATTTGATTCTTCAAACGCTATTGCAAATCTTTAACATATCATCTTTAAGCTCTTTTGCATCATATTTCAGTGTTTTATCCTCGAACTCATTCCACTAACCTCTCTCCTACTTATATCGCTTTCGTTGTCCTCGCACCTTCTACCGCATCCCTTCCTTTACTCTTCACCCTACTCTCAACGCCACCTACCAGTTTCGAGCAAAATTCTGTCCTCAGTTCCGTTCTCATTCCCTCATTTTCATTCTTCCTTTCTCTTATATTGCTTTCTATTACTTCTAGTTTCCTGATTTCTTTCGCCACTTATCTACTATTCTCATGCACTCTGTCGGCGTTCCATGTAGATGTACCTACTATGTGGGTACACTATGTGGGTGCATATTACTATTGTAAATTCCATATCCCTTTCTTTCTCGCTCTTCTACTCCTATTATTTTTCTGTTCTTTTTACTCCTTCTACTCTTCCTTTTACCTCCGTACTTCCCTCTTGTATTCCTTGCTTTGTAGTTCTAAATATAAGCTTGTCTTTTTCGTCAATCCTATCCTCCCTTGCACTTCTGAATTCTTCTTATTTATCTTCCTTCTTAACTTTCAACCAACCGTTGCCTCAGGAAATAGAGGCGAACGAAGCATATATTTCCCGTAAACACAAATTGCAGGGCGGAAGTAGAACTAGTAGAGCAGAAATAATATCAGCGGCGTAAAAGTGAACCAAGCAGGGTGAAGCGGAATTTGCGAGGCAAAAGTGTTTTGAGCGGAGCGAATGTAACATTTGCGGTGCAGGGTAAAATTGAGATGTGTAAGCGCGAGCTCCTTGTGGATAGTTACGACTGATTCTGTAGTGAAGGCGGGGCTTCTTTTCCCACGGCAGGAATTCCTCTCGTAAGGGATCTTCCTTGTTTCCTCTTTCCCTTTCTTCATTTTTCTTACCTTTTTTCCTTTCCTACTCACTTTCGTCCTTCCTCTCTACCCTTATTCTTTCTTTCCTTCTATTTTTCCATCCTTCCTTACTTTATTCTTTTCTCCGTTCCTTCCTTCCTTCCTCACTCCCTTCTTTCTTTCTTTCTTGCTTTCTCCCTTTCCTTCTTCCCCTCTTTTTTCCTATTCTACTATCTCCCTTCCTTTCTCCTTTCCTTCCTTCGTGCTCACTTTCTTCTTTCTTTTTATATCTTCCTCCCTTCCACCCTTCCTCACTTCTTTACTGCCGTTCCTTCTAGCTTCTTTCCTCCCCACCTCCTCTTCTCCTTGTACCCTCCCTTCTTCCTTTAACCCTTCCCTCCTTACTTCCTCTCTTCATACCTTCCTTGCTCCCTTCCTCCCTCCCTTTCTTTATTTCTTCCTTTCTTTTTCTCCTTCCTCCCTCTCCCCCTTTCCTTTGTTCCCTCTTCCTTCCCTGCTCTCCTCTAACATTTCATCCTCCCTCTTTTCCTTACCCTCTTCCTTACCCTTCCCTTCCTCCTTTCTCCCTTCTTACTCCATTCTTGCCTTCCTTCTTCCTTCCCAGCTCTTTTTCGACTTTTCATTCTTCCTTTTCCCTTACTTCCTCTATTCCTTTCTTCCCTTTTTTCCTCCGTTTGTTCCTTTCTCTTTTCCATCTTTCCTTTCTCTTTTTCTTCTATCCTTTTTTCCTCCCTTACATTCTCTATTTCTCCCTTCTTCCATCCTTCCTTCCTTTCTACCTCTTTTCCTTCTATCCTTCCTTCCTGCTTTCCTTCCTTTTGTCCTACCTTCTTTCCTCTGTCTCTTCCTTTCTCGCTCCCTTCCTCCTTCCCTTTATCTTCCTTCCCTGCTTTTTCCCACTTTTCTTATCTTTTTCCTTTCTTCCTTCCTTTATTCTTCCATTTTTCTCCCTCCTTCCTTCCCTGATTCCTTTCTTTCTTTTTTTCATCCCTCCTTCCTTCATCCCTTCCTTCCTCCTTTCCTTTCTTCCTTCCTACTTCTCAGCTTTCTTTTCACTCTTCATCCTTCTTTTTTTGATTACTTTCTTCATTCCCTCCTTCCTTTTTTTCTTTCTTTCCTTTTTTCTTCCTCCCTTTCTCCTTCCCTTCATTCCTTCCTCCCCTGCTCCCTCTCCACTTTCCTCACCTTCTTCCTTTCTTCTCTTCTTTCTTCTCTCATTTGTTCCCTTCCCTCCCTTCTTCCTTTCTCCCTTCCTTCCTCTTTTTCTGTCTTCCTCCTTCCTTTCCTTTTTTCTTCCCACTTTCCATCCTTTCTTTTTCCTTCCTGCCTTTCTTTCTTTCTTCCTCCCTTCGTTCCTTTCTCTTTTCCATCCTTCCTTCCTCTCTTTCTCCTATCCTTTCTTCCCCCCTTACTTCCTCTCTCTGTTCTATCCTTCCTTTCTGCTTCCCTTACTTTTGTCCCACCTTCTTCTCTTCGTTTCTTTCTTTGTTCTTCCATTTTCACCTCCCTCTCATTATCCCTTTCTTTTTTTCGACCTCCTTCCTGTATTCCTTCCGTCCTCCTTTCCTTTCTTCATTCCCTGCCTTTTCCTCACTTTTCATGCTTCCAATTTTCCTTCCTCCCTTTTATTCCTTCTTTCTTTCTTTCTCCCTTACTTCCTCTCTTTCATCCTTTTTTCTTCCACCCTTTCATCCTTCCTTCCTTTCTTTCTTCTATACTTCCTTCCTGCTTCCCTTCCCTTTGTCCTGCCTTCCTCTCTCCGTTTCTTTCTTTCTTTCTCTCTTCCTCCCTCCTTTTCTCTATTCCTTCCTTCCCTGCTTCCTCCCAACTTTTCTTACTTTCTTCCTCTCGTCTCTTCTTTGTTCTTTCATTTGTTCCCTTCCTCCCTTTCTCCTTTCCTTCCTCCTTTCTCTTCTTCCTTCTTCCTTCCCTGCTTTCTTCCTACTTTTCATCCTTCCCTTTTCCTTCATTTCTTCATTCCTTCCTTCCTTTTCTTCTTTCTTGATTTCTTCCTCTCTTTCTTCTAACCTTTCTTCCTTGTTCCCTTTCTTTTGTTCTACCTTCCTCCCTCTGTTTCTTTCTTTCTCCCTCCCTTCCTCCTTCCCTGGATTCCTTCCTTCGCTGCTCTCTGCCTACTTTTCTTTCCTTCTTCCTTTCACCACGAGGTTTTTACTAAAAGAGTGAAGGAGTATGAAGTACGCGGAGGGAGTATCAGAGTTATATTTGAGTTTATTATATTAGCGTAACCGCTAACCGCAGAAGAATTTCATGAATTTCAAACCCAATTTCGAACTTTCTTGATTGAATTCTTTAGAACGAATATTCGGTGGAATGTGCTCAAGACAATGCTGAAAGTTTTCAAATTAAAAAATAACTCTCCAACTAGTAAGAAGAAATCCTGAAGCATTTTCCACGTACTTTTGCTTTGAAGGCCTCTGAAAAGTGAAGTCAAACATTTCCGTGCTAATTAAATTTAAAAAAATTCTTGTGTCTACAAATTATATAATAATAACTTCTTAACGATATTTCCTTAAGAAAATTGAATCATGAAAAGAGGAAGAATATTAAAAAGATCGGACTTTGCAAATATCATGGAGACCCAATTATCCTGGAGAGACACTGGGTCGCATGAGAAATTTCTAATGAACAACGTTGACGTTCTATTGATGTCGATGAAAGTCAAGAAACTTGAGAGAAAGAAGGACGAGCGTTCCTTTCAGGAACTTTATTCTCTCCCTCCCTGCAAACTCTCCTTTTCGGAAGAGTTCCTTTTTTTTTTTGGTTTTTGAGAAATATTTTTTCTGAAAAGTTAATTCTCATCATTTAAAACAAGGGTGTCCAACGCAAGGTTTGCGCGCTTCTCCTTTCTTCCCCTTCTCCGAGCGCTTCATCGAGAATAATTCTCTCCTCGGTCCACCACGGGCTCCGTCTTACTACGCCTGACGACGCCTACTTGCGCGCGCCGTTCACACAGCCCGGCCCCCGAGGGACCTCTTTCCACATCGCGATTACCCCGGGAACGCATCCGAGATGGTAAGAGAGGGGATTGACGAGTGACAGTTATTTAAACCGTTGCTCACGCGTTGGACACCTCTGATTTAAAAAGTCTTCCACCATATTTTTGGTTCAGAATTTATCTCTTGTGGTTAGATATTAGTGTCAATGATTATGGTTTTAAACGTGTAAAATGCCATAAAAAAATCCAAAATTGGAGTTTTCAGCTGAGCAGCGCAAAATGCGATGAACGGTTTGGCATCAAAGGTTTTCGCTTCAGTTTGACACCTACGGAAGCACCTTACAATTTTTGTGAGCACTCTTAATTCGGCTGGAAAATTTGAATTTCTAAATCCTTATCATTTATCCATTTTGTTGGAAATTTGTTTATTCTTTTTGGTAGGATGATAGAAGAAGGGATAAAATAGCGCTGGTCGAATTGAAAAATAGAGAAGATAAGAAGATGGTGAAATTGAAGAAAAGGCAGTTATATGGTAGTGAGCAGAGAATCGAAGATAATTGGACCCGGGAACAAAGAAATATGCAGTATAAGTTAAGGAAAATAGCAGAAGAGGAGAGAAGGGACGGAAAGGAAACGTGAGTTAAGTGTGAAAAAATGAGAATACAAGATATATGGTGGGATCAGGATGAAGAGGCAGGAAAGTTAGTAAAAAGTGCGGTGTCGTGGGACTAGAGGAGAAAGGAAGGAAAGAGGGGAGAATAAGAAATAGAAGAAAGCAAAATGGAAAGAAAGGAAGGCACGAATGAAAAATAGAGGATTTATGAGGAATTCGGAGCAGTGAGAGGAGGATGGGAGAGTAATGAAGAAGGGAATTGCAGAATTAATGGTAGAAGAGATGAAGACGGGAGGAGAAAGATGGAAGAGAGTGGAAGTGTATGTGAACGGAGATATGCAGGGGAAAACTAAGGTGATAAAAGAACTGATAGAAGAAAACGAGCAGGAAATTAGACTTTTAATAGGAGATTTTATTCTAAGAATAGGAGATAAAGGAGGAAGGGAAGGGGGGAAGAGCGAAGAAGAGAATCCAAAGACAAGATACTGAATGGGGGAGGAAAGAAATTGTTAAGATGTTCAGAGGAAATGGGATGGTTTATCATAAACGGAAATATAGAGGGGGATGAGGAGGTGGGTATACACGCTTGGGAGGCGAAAAGGGAAAGGTATTTGACTATGTGATAGTAGACCGCGAGGTAACAGAGAAGGTCAACAAACTAGAGGTAGGAGAATATATGGATTCTGATCACTTTTCATTAATACTGACGTTAGAGGGTTATAAGTGTGCTAAAGAACAGGACGAGGAGATTGGCCAATATAAGGAAAAGAGCAATTCAAAGAGAAGCTGAAGGATGTAAAAATGGGAGAAGGAAATGTAAATGAGAAGATGGAAATAATGATAGGAGAAACAAAAAGAGTTTTAGAGGAAACAAGCAACAAAGAAGTAGGGGGGGGGGGGGCAGAAAAGGAAGGGAGGGGGGAAGCAAAGGGAAAAAGGAGGGAGGAAGAAAGGGGAAAAGGAAGAG
>WSXT02163399.1:0-10008 GCA_011762715.2 Neuroterus valhalla | reverse complement strand
CGTCGTTCGTTGCTCCAACCAAATAGTTTTGTTGGCCCAACAAAACCTTGGTCAGGACAACAAAATAGGGCTCAACCGAAAAATTTTGTGTTGACAACCCAATATTTTGCTCGTCCAACAAAATAGCTTTGTGCCAACTACCAAAATTTTGCAGTGCCAACAAAAACTGCTTAACAAAACGGTTTTTTTGCGATTACAAAATTTTTTTTCTCAGTGTGGTTGAATCGTAGAGCCAAAAGGACGGAAAATTTACAAAGCAGTTGAATTTTCACCCGAAAATGGAGACTTCCGCCAAAGAAGTTGAACTTCCTATCAAACTAGCTCAATTCTTCAGTGAATTGTTTAATGTTCACACCGAAAAGATGGATCCCCAACCAAAACTTTCATTTACAAGGAATCATTCGATTTTCAAAGAAGCAGTTAGATTTTTGACTAAAGAGAAGTATTTTCACCGAAAATATAAATTTCTAATCAAAGAGAAAAATCTTCGAAGAATCTTTATAGAGAAGTTCAACATTCATTCGAAAAGTGAAATTTTTAATGGGAAAAGAAAATTCTTCGAAAAAGGTTCTACAAAAAGAAAAAAAAAAACAATTTTGAACAAAATTGTTAAATTTCCATTTCCTGGATGAGAATTTAAAAAGTTAAACAATTCAAAATTTAAGAATCAATAAATAATTGATTAATGGAAAATGGTTACATTGGAACGATTATTAATACGAGAATTCAATTCTCAAACAAATTGAGAAATTTTCTAATCGAAAGGGGGAATTTTCATCAAATTACCGAACTTTCTAATCAGAAAGATGAATTTTCTTCCGACAAAATGAATGTAAGATAAAAAAAGACAAAGTTTCAGAAAAAAAATGTACGTGAACAGTTTAATTTTCCAATAATAGTTGAATTTTCTACTACAATAGTTCAAGTTTGTACAAAATTGTTAAAAACTTGGACCAAAAAGTATATTTTTTAAAAGAGAAGTGCCCATTGTGCTTTCACTTTGACATTGAAATTATGGTCAATATTAGATAAAAGGGTCTCACCAAATCACTGAAGTCACATATCAACCCATTTACGAATAAATACTGTATTTTTTGGAACAATCACTTTTTTCATCAAATGAGCCAAGATAAAGTATTTCGTGAATATTTCAAGAAAATATTGCAAAAGCAGTGCAATTTAAATATTTTCTTGAAATAATAATAAAATTGGAAAACTGAAAATGTTGATAAATAAACGAAGAAGTTGGGAAGATGAAGATCTTATTTTCTGATGAGAGGAATATTTTTGTAAAATATATGAAAAAAGTAATAGAGTTAGGTTGCATCGAAATGATTTAACACATACATTCATTTGGTTCGGTATCATTCTTTCGTTCAAGATGAGATTGGGAAGAAACAATTCTTTCTCCATTTCTTTGTAAACCATGCGCTTTCGCTTCCTCATAGAGGAAGTTTTGTAATGGCAACAATTTAGAAACATTTTTAACTGGTTAACTTGAACGTTTTTTCATTTACGGAATGTTTATTAAAATGTTGTGAACAAATTTCCGGAAGTGTGTGTGTGTGTGTGTGTGTGTGTGTGTGTGTGTGTGTGTGTGTAAGTGTGTAAGTGTGCGTGCAATAAAACCCGCTTTTTCAACATTCTTAATACGGTTCTCATTATATATTTATGAATTTTACAATTATTCTCTTTTCCCATCAAAGAACACGTTGAGCTAAGTTTTTTGTATTTGTTGAATGTGATACCTAAACTAGTACGATGCGATTATAAAAAATCTTGAAGTCCTAATATTGATAAATTATGAAAAAGCGGAGAAAACGTTACATACCAAATCAAAACTAAAACATTTATTCTGGAAATATCAATGTCATCCTATATTTTATACTTTTTAAAAGATTCAACTTTTATTCAGATGGTACTCTTTGGACACGGAGTAAATAGTCATATTCCAAGCTTTTCAGAATAATTATTGTAGGACATTGTGCATAAATCTATGAAACAGTAATCGAGCACAGTTGTTTAAAAACATCTTTCAATTCATACAGTGATTATTTTCTAATATTTAATAAAATTTGTAAGAATTGCGATGATTGATACAATTTCTGGTAATTCATAAAATTTATGATAATTCATAAAATATGTGGTAATTTGTGAAATGTGTTGTAATTTATGAAATTCATGGTAATTTATAAACTTTGGGAGAATTCATGAAATTTGTGGTAAAACATGAAATTGCTGGGAATTCATGAAATTTATGAGAAGTCAACGGTAACTTCCGATCGATGTAATAAAATTAACTGTGATAGCACGGGCCAGGATTATTCATTCATCGTGCAGGCATGAAATTTTGTCAGTGTTCCAAAAAATATCCAGATCCCGCAAAAAAACTTTTCAAAAGGAAATTTGGGGAGGTGAGAAAAATTTCCTAATAACGTATTTCGAAAAAAAACCAGATCCGTCACGTACGCTCAGTTGAGAATTGTCTTCAAAGGTATGTCGGAGGATATTGATATTTCCATAAATCATAAAAAGAAAACAACATGAAATAAAAAACATTTGAACTATTTTCCACCAAGAACTGAATTGAATATAATGCAGCTGATCTTCGACACTGTAAATCATTCGCATACTCTCTAGTTACAATAGACACAGGCATATCGAGTCTCTTATCTGTCCACTTTTTATAACTTTTAGGAATTTTTCAAAATCTATTACAACCTTAAGATTATTACGTATTTCTTTAATTTTCGAAGCTACACCTCTTTCTTATTATCTTATTTTCCTATATTTTCTTTCTATAAATGATTTATCATTGAATTGGTACCTTTTATAAAAAGCGGACAGATTGGGAGACTTGATATGGCTATGTCAATTGTAACTAGAGAGTATGCGAATAATTTGCAGTGTCGAAGATCAACTGCATTAAACTCAATCCAGTTCATGAAAGAAAAAAAAATAGTTCAAATATTTTTTATTTCATGTTGTTATCTTTTTATGATTTATGAAAATATCAATATCCTCCAACATATTTTTGAAGATAATTCTCAACTGAGCGTACTCGACGGATCTGGTTTTTTTTTTAAATACGTTATTACAAAGTTTCTCTCACCTTCCCAAATTTCCTTTTGGAAATCATTAATCAGCTGGTACTTGTATACGCCTTGTACAAGTTTCTCCCACTTAGTAACAACATTGTTTCAAAGTATTTTTGATCATTTTAGTTATAAGTTAATACAGAAAATTCTTAAGGGTATGCATATATTAGGTATTATTATCAATTATATATAAAACTATAAAAACTTGCGAAGTTTATAAACGGAACAAGAAAAAATATGAAGCAGACACTACATATTTCAGATTCGAAATAATAAACCAAATGAAAGAAATAAAATATTTTTGGTGATATTTCAAAAGTATTCTAACATGATCAAAAAGGTTTATTTCAAAATATGTTTTTATATTATTGTTCGTTACCAACAAATGTATATATGGAAACTCCGCAGTAATGTTACCAAAAAGTGAAGTATAATTTTTCCAAATATTAGCCATGACAAAAATTTTTTCTATATTATTAAGAATCGATCTGAAAAAAAGACCACGAAAATTGTTCAAGAATTGCATCACTTAGCACAATTTGATCGCAGAAATCCAATTCGGATACGCTCTGAAGCATTCCGATTTATTTATCCGTATAACTTTCACAGTATAGATTCGAGTCTCAATGAAAAAAACAATTTCTCTTTTATTGCTTCACCAGATTTTTTGTAGTATGAATACAAGCGCGTTAAGTTTAAGGCTGAAACTAGGTTGATACACTTTCAAAAATCTTTCCATATTACTGATAGTTTGCAAACCTGAAATGACGATTATCTCGTAGACAACTCATCAGAAAGTCAATGTGGCTTTTTTTCTAGAAATCGAGCGAGATATTTCGAAATTCTCATATCCCATTAGCTATCTGAATGAAGGCAAGGTGTTATGCGAGACAGGCGACGAGTACGTTGAACTCAACTGACCTGACCTGCGACAACCCAACGTGCTCGCCGATAAACTGCCGTATATCAAAGTAATCTTACGCGCAAATCATTGTAATTCATATCGTACACTCTCAGTAGAGTATGGTATATTTTGTGATAATTTGAGGCCGTGGGGAAGCTGTCTGGCGGAGGTACACATTCTCTCGCAAATACATACAGATAACAACGCAGAGAGCTAAAAGAAAGGCGCAGGAGGGAGGGAGAAAGGGGGTATAGTTGTTTCACAGCTTCAACTTGAAATTCTTCTTTGACTTGTGATCTAAACAGGGAAAATACAAGAGAGCTGTTTGCACGAGTGGCCATGAAGCCCGTTGAGGGCGAAGGCAAGATGTATGTATGTACTTATTTTGCTGTAAGCTTCACTGAGGAGGTAATTAACAACTGGCTTCGAGTACCTAAGACTTTCGCGAGAAGATTATAAATCGAAGCGAGGAATTCCAAGTTCATCTTTGTCGCAAAAACAGTTTGTTAGGGGGTGAAAAAATGCAGCTTGATTACTGAAAATTCTATGCCATTTCCCGGTTCTTCACGGTCAAGTTTTTCAATTTTCCCGGTCGACTAGAATTAACATATTTATATTTCTCGCAGAACGCGAACATTCATTTTTATTCATGACGTTCATTCTGAACATTCTTCAGCACAACAGATCAAACAATGCAAAATAAATAAATTTTGAAAAAAATACTCAAATTTCCAACAAAAAAATATCATTTTTCTACGAAAATTGGAACGGTTAAACTCACAATAAAAAAATCAATTTACGACAAAAAAAACAACATATTTCCAACAAAATAGATCAGCCTTCAACCAATCTCATGGATTTTCAAATAACATTATGAAACTTTAACCAGAACAGTCAAATTTCAAAACAAGAAGATGAATTTTCAATTAAAAAGATAAATATTTAACTGGAGCCATCAATTCCCAACCATTAAAGTGAATATTCAAAAAGAAGAATAATTTCCAAATAGAAACAATCATTTCCAAAGGAACAATATAATGCTCCATCAAAATAGTCGAATTTTGAAATCAAATAATAATTATTTTCAACGAAAAATGGAACAGTAACATTTTTAGTTCAAAAAACTAATTTCAAACCAAACATAAGTGTTATACTAAAAAGAATCTTTAACTGAAAGAGTCAAGTTTTTTGAACACATAAATTGACTTTTACTGGAAAAGATAAAATGTCAACGAAAATTTGATTTTTCACATTTTAGATTGAAAAAATGGATGTTTAACTAAACAAATAGATTTTCAACAGAGACTGTGAAATCTTCCATTGGAACAAGTTGAATTTTAAGTTAAAAGAAATTACTTATAACAAAAAGAGAACTGAAATTCAACAAAAACATAAACTAAGTGTCAAACAAATTATAACATTTATACACAAAATGATGAAGAATCAAATGAAATTGTAAAAGTTTAAGTGAAGTAGTTGTATTTTAAACCAGAAAAACGAATTTTTAACTGAAATGATGAAAATTTAACTAAGATAGTTCAATTTTTGAAAAAAATTAATTTTTGAGCAAAAAATAAAAATCTTTCAAAAGAATGGTTGAAATTTGAACAAGAAAATAAACATTTTCAAACAAAAATGGAATAGTGACAATTTTTTCTTGAGAAAATTGATTTCAAACCAAACATTAGAGTTTTTAACTTGATGAATTCGACTAAAATGAAAAATGTTTGACTGTATAACTGAATCGTTAGCTGTAAAGAAGAATTTTTGAAGAAAAATATTAACGTCCGAAGAAAACGATAATTTTCTACAAAAATCGATTTTTCAACAAAATATGTGAAGTTTCAACGAAATAAATACATTTCCAATTGAAAAAACAAATTTTCATCGAATCGTCGAATTTCGAACTAGAAAAGATCAATTTTCTGATAAAAATGAAACAGTTATATTCTCAGTTTAAGAAATCGATTTTCAATCAAACTGATGAATTTTCAGGTTTAATGAATAATCTGCAAATGAGTAGATGTATTTTAAGCAAAAAAATTAATTCTTGACCATAGAGATTGATTTTCTACAAAGAAGCAAAATTTTACGCGGAGCACATAAATTCTCAAAGAAAAAAATAAATTTCAAAATTTAAGAATCAATGTTCAACTAAATACTTGAATTTTCAACAACAAAAAAAAGTATTGATTTTCAAAAAAGTAGTCACAATCTCAACTCATATTTTGTCTCGAAATATTGCAACTTTAACAAAAAAATTTGATTTTCATCAAACAAGTTTGAATTTCAAACAAGTAGTTGATTTTTCAACTCGAAAATGATGAATTTGCAATGAAAAGTTTAAACAATCTTTCTATCATCATCCAGAAACTTTTCTTCTTGGGAATACTATTTCTGCTTCAAAAACTGCTTGAAGTACTTTCTTTCTTAAAATTAAGTAGAGGAAACTTTAAAATTGTGACGAATTTTGAATTCGAGGAAAGATTTTTTTAAATTCCACTCTTCTAAACCCGAATTATAATTAGTTTAATAAGTTCCCGTTCCATGTTAAAAATTACCTGTTCCAAGTGAAATTTTAATCCTGCACTGTAACTCCTTGCCCTAAAATGAAAACTATAATTATTTTCTGAAATTCCCTGTCTCAAGTCAGATAAATGAGAAAAGCAAGTAAAACGTGATAAATTCATTTTTTTGAAAAAATGAAGAAAATAATTCTTTTCCTCTCATGACGTATAGATACGTTTAGATACATTCAAATATTTTGAGAATCAGATCAAAGGAACGTTGCATTCTTTAAATCAAATGATAAGATCTCTTTCTGATTTATAAATAGAAAGCGGATATTTCCCGGTACACTGAAGAAGTTCAAAACCTTGCTTGAGCTGTTACAAAGAGTAGAAAATTTTATGAAAAGGTTCTTTTGTCATTCGGTAACTGGGGCTAGACAAAAAATGGTGGGGGAAGCGGGAAGTGCGTTTTAAAAATGCGTGATTTTTTTAGGTAAGAATAGGAGTAACGCGTTTTTAAAACGCACTACGCGAATTACTCGAGTCTTGTAAAACTTCGACTGGAAAAACAAGAAAAAGCAATATCGCGTTTTAAATATAGAAGTGAGTAAGTGCCACCAGCCGCAGTTTATGATACCCATTTTTTTTTATTCAAAAATATAAAATAAAATTGATTAGAAAAACCCATGGTTACCCTATTTTTATTGAGATTCTTTGATTATGATTGAAAAAAATCGTCAACTCCATAAATCATTTATACAAATACAATGCCTTTAATAAAGCATAAGGGCTAACAATAGAAAGTGATAAATAGCAAAAATATTATCAATAATTGTGTTATTGACTTGATACTAAAATGACAATGAGAGAGATGATGAGAAATCAAAAGACCTGAGGAAGTAAAAATCAAGGGCAGGCTCAGGTACAAACAAAAATTTCCCTGAATATCAAGCGAAACAGTTAAATTGAAAATAAAAATTTTAATTCTTTTTCAACGTCTCAAAATCGTATGAAAAATATATTCCTGAAATGAAATTAGATCTACCGCTATTTGGAATTGAAGACTATAATTTTTTATAAATAAGTGGATGATAAGACCAGTTATAAGGATCAAAAAATTATCAAACAACTTTTCCCTCCATTTAAGAAAATTGATTCTGGTTTTAATTTGAAATCACGAATAGATTGGCCTCTTATTTAAAAATAATGTTACATCTTTTGTTTTTATTAAAACTGGTAGTGCTAATTCCAAATAGTGGAATATACATTTTCAAGTAGAAAAAGTAGAAAATATTAATGAAAACATAAAGAAATGTTTTCTGACCTTATCTTCATAAATTAAAATTCATCTATTTCGTTGTACAGATAGCTCTAAAAAGCTGAAATTCGAACTGAACTGGTAGTGCTAATAATGAACAAAAATGATCAATCTACTGAATTTTGTCTCTTCATGTATATAAGAGTTCATCAAGCTAAGAATAAATTATGTCAGAGTTGGCGATAAAACTAATGACTACGATAGGCATCAAACTAATGAAATACATTGAAGGTCATCTTTTATTGCTAGTTCATGGCGATAATATGAATGTCATTTTCATTCTCACAGATTTTCCATTCTGATTGAGTTATAATTTAACACCCTTCTCGTGCTTAAAATCATTACTTCGGAACAGCTAATTATCAGTACTCAAATAATACATTTTTCAATCTTGAGATTTAGCACATGCTGCAACTTCCAATACTGGGTATATTTATATTTAGAATTGTATCAAAGGAATAGAGGATTAAACACTCAAAAATGTTTAGTAATTTTTGAATAACAGTAGTTCAACTCTAGGAAAAAGCAAATTATTGCATTTTTTGATTATTCATTAATGTGCATGAATTATTTCCGATTTAAAAGAAATTTAAACATATCGAGAAGTTTTTGTACTTCATCAGTTCATTTTTGTGTTTCCAAGTTCCGGATTTCTAGGAGTTTTGAAGACTTTTTTTTCAAAACCACGCTCCCTGCCACGTGATTTTAAATATGGCATTTCTTCGGTATGAAAGAGGTAAAAAAAATCTATAAGATTTCAAAGATTTCGTGACTCCTTTCCTTCAGAAAAAGTAAACACTGTATACGAATAGTAAGATTATATCAATATTTGAAATAATAATAAAATTGATAATAACATAATATAATATCGATAATATTCGAGAAACTTTTGTATTTACACAAGTATCTTTTAGTCTGTGAGAAATGCATAATTTTGCATTTTAGCCGATTAAAGCTTCCGGAATTGTGCCATTCGAATTTTGACAAATTTACGTGAAAAAGTTCGAAGTTGTATGATTTCTATTCAAAATCTTTGAACATTGAAATCTGCTATATTTTAAGGCTTTCAAATTTGGCACAGATAAGTACCCTCAACTGATCGAGATAGGTCAGTAACATGAATCTTGGATCGGAATTGGAAGGAAAAAAGTTTCGAGTATAAACCGTTTGAAGTTTCGATCTCAGCAATGAATTTGAAAATTTAAAAATTAATTAGTGTTATAATTAGAATTTCGAAACTGAATAATCAAAACTTTTGGGCGTGATTGCCAAAAAGTTGACCACTTTAGGTCCCAGTCATTTAGCTTAGTCAATGGACGCTTCATTGGAAAAGGATTCAAACGAAATTTGTAGAACTTTCTGAGGTAAATAATTTTGCTCATTAATATTTCTGAAGTCTTCTGAATGGGGGGGGGGGGGCTCTCAAAACGTGGAGATTGGATGAAGGTGACAAAGTGGAATTTCACATAAAACTCATACCTTCCTCATTCAGAATGAGAATGTAAAAAGTACTTAAGAAATGAAAAAATTACCAAATAATACGTACAACTTCTTCGATACATAAAAATTTATCGATATCGTTCGTATTATGTTGTAAAAGAAAACGGTCACACTCGTAATTAATTCACCATACTATGAATTGAAAGGACGTTTTCGAATGCTGGAATCAAAGTCAAACATATCGCGAGAATAGTTATTGCATCGCTAATAATTTTTTTCGTTCCTCCAATAAATAATACATTTTTCCGATCCATGTGACGCAAACACAAACAAACACCGTAGTGCACATGTGCCAGATGCCGCTTTGTACCGCTACATACCGCTCTCAGTGGGGAGCGAAGGATGGAGCAAAAGAGAGATAGAGACGGGGAAGCCCGCACTACCCCTGTCAGTATTTCAGCGTTACGCGTTACGCTGAACTGCTCCTCATTAGCAAGTTCACACCATGCCTTAGAAAGTTATCACTTCAAAAAGTAAAAAGAAGTTACTTAAGGATGTACACTACGTACAGTCAATTTCAAAAGTCAATATTCTTCATAATGATTTACAAAATTGACCAAAATGTATCTATTAATAATTGCTGAGTATTTTGGAGGACGCTTCTAAGGGGCCATCCATATATTACGTAACACATTTGGGGAAGGGGAGGGGGGGGGGGCCAAAATAGTTTTTACCCAA
>WSXT02163388.1:0-10008 GCA_011762715.2 Neuroterus valhalla | reverse complement strand
TAGGCGCGCTGATACTTGCGAGCGAAGCGAGCTGCGCGCGATGAGAATGTGCCCGCGAAGCGGGCAGATTTTTTTTGTGAAAAATTATCTACGTGGCAAGGGACTGAAACCTCGCTGATTCGCATCAATTTTATTTTATTTTAAATTTTGTTTATTTGCAATTTCCATGTTACTTTTTAGAATTTTTTCTGATGCCTGTCAAACATTTCAAATTTTTTATTCTAAATTTTTTCTATCTGAAACTTTATCAACGTTTTCTAACACGAAGGAGATTGATTAAATAATTTTTTCTTCCATTCAAAAATTGGTTTCATTTATAGTCAGGGGCCTCTGGCCCCCCGAACCCCCCGGGCAAGGCCTCGCTAACACTTCGCAGGCTACGAGCCGCCATTTGCGATGTTCTTTTTGTGAAAAAATATTATACCCACGTAATGAACTATTCCACCTCCATTCTTTCAAATAACAGTACTCTACATCAACATACCACATTCCAAGGATATGAAATAAATACTATATCGACTGGAAAATTTTTTTGAAATGAAATTCTCAAATTCAAGTGCAAGACTATATGTGAGATTGAAACATTCTTTGGTTATTCCATACGTAAAGAATAATATCGAATTTGTAAACAACAAAATTTTGGTTTATTGATATTAAATAATCAAGATGTTACTGAATTCGATAGCACACGCAGAAACCCAAAAACATCACCCCCTCCCTTCAGGTAAATATGTGTCTGAATAGCAAAAATTTTCCACCTTAAACTTTAATTTAGCAGGAATACATTTTGTCGAAGCTTGAATCCGAAACAGAGAACTTTAGTTTTCTGAGTGGAGTCATTTCAGAAATAATGTCCCATAAGTGCTTTTCGAATTCCTTAACTCGAAGATATTGAATTCTCTTCTTTAATATCATTCTTTTTAACTCCATATTAGTTCTATTTTTTCATCTGATACATAAAAAAATGTTGGAAAAGCCATGTCATACATGAGTCACGTGATCCAAGTTATCGATTTTTTTAAAACAACTCACGTCCGCACCCAATGAGATATAACCTTGAAATTTGGAGAGAATTCTCAGAAAATGATAAACTACGTTAGTATGCAACATTTAAAACATTTTGAACCAAATGTTGTACAAAAACGTAGTTTATTGTTTTCTGAGGATTCTCCACAAATTTCAACTTGAAATCTCATTCGGTGCGAACGTGAGTTCTTGCAATCAAAATGGATCATTTGTGTCACGCGACTTATGTGTTACATGACCTTTCTGATTTTATCAATTTTTTCGTTATTGAATTTTTAGGTTGAGTCAGGCGGATGACAAAGTTTTCTGCGTCATTATTTGTTCATAATTCCTAAATGAAGTCTTCAAAAGCTTTTGAAACGTGGAAAATGACTGGGACTTGTAGTGGTCAACTTTTTGGCAACTACGCTCAAGATTATTTAAGATATAATGTTTTGAACTTTTGTACAGTAGAAAGTGACAGAGGCACACGCTTCAATTTTCTAGATTGTTAAGAAAGAAGAAATTAAAACTAATTACAAAAGTAATGTGAAACAATGCATACTGACTGACGTTCAGCGAAATACGGATGATGCTAATCCGAGGCACTGCCTGCAAAATCAACGCCACTGTACGACAAATTCATGAAAGTTAAGAAAAAATGAGATTTGTGGACGAAACATTAAGATAGGCTGTTTTGATTCTTCTGAATTTTTGATTTTTTATCATTTAGAGCAGGCTGGGCAAACAAGGGTAAATCGGTGCATTTTCACTCACGTAACAGATACGATCTTTTCCACCACTGCGACTCCTCACTCAGCACGGAAAAGTTCTGTCGTACTTAAGGTCTCACTTTTACAGCAGTTTGAGGAGTCGTAGTGATAGAAAATTTCACATTTGTTCCGTGACTAAAAATGTACGGGTTTTTCTTCGTTGCTGAGGCCTGCTCTAGCAGGGGTCCACCCCTCGACACAGTTCCGATTTGTACTAATATTTTTTACAGTCACTTTTCTTCTCCAGTTCGTTAATGCTTTCCATCAATCATAGTAATCAAATAGATTAGATTTATCACTCAAATCCCTTCCCGAAATCCCCAATAACCCTTACTCTCATAATAAGCCTCCAAGCAATGCCTGGCGTACTCAATCCTGTGGGGTTTTTTTAAATCTCTGTTAAATCTCTGTTAAATCTGTTAAATCTCTTAAATTCGCCTGAACATATGGTCAGAGAGAGGAAAACTGCAGAAAACCAAAACTCCTGAGCGCAGTCGATTATCGACAGACGAGTTTGGATGTAGACAATCGATAGCATCGAATGCCTACACCGATCCACGGCGTCAAATCTCCCGCTCGACAGTAGTTAAACGTAGTGAAAGCACGACTAAGCGAGAATCCCGAACAGTCACCCACCCGAGCGCTAACCGCGCCCGTTCATGCTTGACATTTGGATCCCGCCCAAGTCGGAAGTTACCACGCAGCTACGGCCGTCGGTAGCTATTATAATATTAATGTATACATATATAATATTATACATTAATTATTATGAAATAACATCCCAGTTATGGAACGATTCTATACCTGAAAGTATAAAATCAAGTGAGGATTATAAAACACTTACCATGATATTGCGCAATCATTTTGTAATTCCACTTATGCGATTGGAGCGTAAGAAATTGATCACATAAATTTTGAAAAATCGTAGTTTAGATTTTTGATATTTATCTATTTATTGCTATTGCAGAATCACGCAAGTTGAGATCAAAGGAAATTCAAAATGATATTCACGAAACTGACGATAGTTTTCAAAGTGATCCAGTGAGTTTGTTAGATTACAATATAGACTTTCAATTACATAATAAAAAAATAATTCTTGGATTTTAATTCAAGAATTTTTTTTTATGTAATACCGAATTTAAAAAAATGAAAAATTAAATTTGCTAGCCAAACTATGCCAGATGTAAATATCGGTGGCGAGTATTGTAATGAGAATGTGTTCCTTAAGGCCAGTAGAGCTTTAAGTAAAATTAATTTTTTCCACTATTGTTTTTACTTCTAAATATTTTCATAGATTTTATTTTGAAAATATTTTCGAAAAATCAGCCGCCTTAAGTGGGCCCCGCAAGAATTTCGGCCCCGGGCCTATTGAAGTCTTAAACTGGCTCTGCGAAGGTGTCTGTCTGTCTGTAGTCTGTAGTCTGTAATCTGTAGTCTGTAATCTGTATACTCGATAACTTTCGAAAGAATGATCATATTGGATTGTGCTTTGGCACACTGTTTTGAAACCGGAAAAGAAAGGACGAGTTCGTTAACCAGCTATTTTGGATGAAAAATCAGAGAGGGTAGGCATTTTGAACATTTTTTTCAAGAAATCTTTTCTCTTCCATAAATTGCAAGTACAATTTCTTGTAGAACTTAAAAAGTGAAACAATTTATCCCAATAATTTTTTTCGATAAAAAAAAATTGTCAGAGTTATGGTATTTTCAAAATTCAAGAATATAAAAGAAAATGAGAATTTTTAGCCAAATAACGCAAGGTTGAAAAGAAAGTCAAAGAGAAAGAAATGTTTCTTTTTGGGAGCCCTACAAGAACATGCATACAACTTTTTGAATTTTCTCAAAAAATCAAAAATTCCAATTTTGATCGTACAAAAAATAATGAAAAATAATCTGTGAACTTGATAACTGTCGAAAGAAAGATCATATTTGATCCTGCTTTAGCACCCATTTTTAGGGACCAAAAATACAATTCGAGTTTGTTATCCAGCTATTTTGGATCAAGAATAAAAGAGAGGGAGCATTTTGAGAATATTTTTGCATTTTTTTTCCCAAGATTCAGAAATTGTAAGTATACGGTTTCTTATATTAGGTAAGGAGTGGATGAAAAATAGAAAGATTCATTTTTTGGTCAAACTATGCAAGGTGCGAGAGAATGTTAGCAACAAAAATTATTCATTTTAGAAAGACCTATACATCTTATAAATACCATTTTTTCATAAGATGGGTACTTTTTGTTTAATACCGCAAAAAAAAAGTTACCAAAACTGCAAAATTCCATTTTTGATTAAAACTATGCGAGGTATGAATAAAATGAAAACTACAAAAATTGTTCATCTGGAAAAAATATACAAATTTACATTTGACTTTTTTTCGATGAGACGAATAGTTTTCGTTTTACTCGCGATAACGCACTTGAAAAATAAAAAATTCCATCTTCAAGCCAAGCAATAAGAGACAGGAAGAAAAAATTATTTAAAAAATTGTTCATTTCGAAAAGTTCTACAAGTTTCACATGAAATTTTTCTCAATAAGGTGTAAATTTTTTGTTTTAATCGTGATAACGCTTTTTAAATAATGACAAATTCAATTTGCTAGCCAAACTATGCGAGATGTATATATCAGTGGCGAGTATTGTAATGAGAATGTGTTCCTTAAGGCCAGTAGAGCCTTAAGTAAACTTGAAAAAAAAATATCAAAAAGGAAAAAAAACAAAAATCTTCATAGATGTGGAGATTTTCAGCAGTTTTGCAATATTTGTAATTTTGTGTATGCATTACACTGTAAACTGAATCAAACACGTATGAAGCCGAGCGCGAAGCGCGAGGTGTAAAAAAAACCAAGCGCGTAGCGCGAGGTTAATGCATCATTGAGCGGGAAGCGCGAGATCCGAATACCGCGCGTCCTAGGCGCGCTCAAACTTGCGAGCCGCGCGCGCAACGCGCCATAAGAATGTGCCCGCACAGCGGGCAGATTTTCCATATCTCGCATATTTTTGCTCAAAAATGGAATTTTTCATTTTTGATAACATTTCTCACGATTTAATCAAAAACTATGGATCTTATGAAAAAATTGTATATAGAGAATTTATAGTTCTTTTTAAAATGAATAATTTTTTCGTTAACATTTTTTCGCACCTTGCATGTTTGAGCGGAAACATGCATTCTTTATTTTTCAAGAAGCAATTTTGATGGATAAAGCCAGCATTTTTCCTGACTCAGGGTGGGGGTCTCAAAACGTGGAGATTTCATTTAATCCGCGAAAGTCAATTTTCACATAAAACCAATACCTTCTCATTCAGAATGAGGATGTAAAAATCAATAATCTTCATAGAAGTAGGGGTTTCAACAGTTTTGCAATATTTGCAATTTTGTGTGTGCATTACACTATAAACTAAATCAAGCACGTAAGCAGCCGAGCGCGAAGCGCGAGAAGAAAAACATACCGAGCGCGTGGCGCGAGGAAAATACATAATCGAAAGCGAAGCGCGAGATCCATCAGATGACGAATACAAACTAATACAAAATAAAGGCAGATAAAAAGGTTTTTGTTTTATCTTTCCTCATCTAAATAAGCCTACGTGACGTAGCCTTGAACAAACAAAGTAAGGTAGAATCTATTTCTACATTGAACAGCTGATTCGGTTTTTACACTCTCATCATGTGTGTTTGAGAAAGTCTAAGACTCGTCCGAAATTTCACATCTAAGTATTTCAATGGATCTCGACGTTTTGAGAACCTCTTCAGCAAAAATCAGGTTTTAGCGATCATGATTGTCTGACGGTCTGTATGTCCGTCCGTCTATCCATAATTTGATAACCCCCATAAAAATAAACGGATGATATCGGGCCTCGGATCACTTGTTTGGGGTCTGGAAAGGAAGGAAACGGATCTGGTTTTATTCATCAAAAATGGTACGGAAAAATCGGAAATTTAGGTTTTGACGCCAAATGACGTCAGATGTATAAAGACATTATTAAAAAAATGGTAGATTTTCAAAAGACCTAAAAATTACTTTCCAATCATTATTTGATAGGATCCATGGGTTTGGTTTTAGCTATAGGAAATTCTAGTAAAAAATCAAGAATACAATTTTGAGCCTGAAGACGCAAAATAGGTAAAAAGATCTGAGTAAATAATTGTAGCTTTACAAAAAACCCACTAATTGCCTCATGACTATTTTTGAAAGGACTTGCGATTTTGGTTTAACCATAGAGAATTCTGTGAAAAATCAGAAGTTTCATTTCGAGGCGAATGACGCGAAATACGCAATAATGTCTAGAAGAAGAATTGTAGCTTTCATAATATAAATAATTAATTTTTTCGGTATCCAATCCGTTATAAAAGTCTTATAAACTCAGAAAAAAGGTCATGAAAGCGCATTTATTAAATTTCCAATAAAATACATACATTAATAAAATACATAAATAGCAAAGCGCTATGAATGCGAGGAATAAATATCAGACCGCAAAGTGCGAGATTGTTTCAGGTTTTTTCATGTATCGCGGTATAAATATTTATCACGTTCTCTACTGGCGGAAACACTCATCTGTGTTTGATGTACTAATTCAGAAGAGTCTTATTTCCATCACAATCATTATGATGTAAGTATTGCTATTATTAGCTGTATATGTGTTTGTAGAAGACCTTTTTAAAATTCTTTTTCAGGAAACTCTTTTCTCTAATATCGACGAGTCTTGTGAATACATATGTGATTATACAATAATTCCTGACTGAAATCGAGTCTTATTATCTCAAATGATAATCCATTTTTTTCTACTCTATCATTTGTTATATCTGATAACATTTTTCAACATTGAGAATCTTTCAATATTTAAAAATCGTTACTTGATGTATTTCATAAAACTATGGTACCGGAAAGAAGATAATAAGTTATGCGTGCGTCCTGGCCGGATGTTTGCCCGAAATATTCCTGAGGCGTGAGATAGCTACACATTTGACAAGAAAGGATAAATAAAGAATAAAATTCATGTCTGAAATTAAAAAAAGGCTATTCTGACAATTTCAAGATAATTCATAAATTATTATGAAGGTATATACTAATACATTTGTCAAGCAACCTCTGCGCCATTTGGATTGTGATTATAAACAAACAATTATTGAATTTTAACGACCCTTTTCTTATTTTCTCTAAATGACATTTGTATCCAATATATCAGGGTCATGTGTATCACATCAAATACCTCGTACTGATGGTATCAATTCTACAATTTTATCTACAATACCCCACTATCGTAATCTGTAATGTTTGCGACTGGTGGGTGCGCTCCGGTATTCATTTAACTGGTGAAGACTCTGACCCAGTCGTACAAATGTCGTTCCCTGTGCGTCAACTTCGGTATTTCCCAGTGCCCACGATTTATGAAACTGGAAAAACCCGTCAATGAAGTGAAAACACGAATATTTGCAGAGGTGAAGAAGTACCCGCAGGCCGAAGGATATTAAAATAATAATAATAATCAAAAGTGTTCTTGAAACAAAGAATGTTGTTAGATTTAGCTTGAATAATTTTTTCTATGTCAAGAATAATTGTGTTTTCTTATCAGTGCTGACACATGATATTTACTGTGAATGTGATACTCCTGGAGATATTTCAGGTCGTGAAAAAGAGATGGATCTATGTTATGATTCATGAAGAATGGACACCAAGTTGACGATAGGTTGACTGTTGACTAGACTCAAGATGCTATGATCTGTGTGGGCGAGAAAGGTTATCCTTAATTCGTGTTCTAATTATCTGAATCAGGTCTCTCCAGCGTGGGGAAAAATCTGGTAAAAGCATATGTTGCGCTTCCTCGGAAGCTTAGAAGAATCGGGGTAGTTTTGTCGTGATTCTCACTGAGGAAGGAGCGTGGTAGCGATTGTGTCACATCTGTTTTTGCCGGTCTTTCCCCACGCTGGACAGGCCTGTTCCAAATAACTCATACTGTTTACGATGAGGTAATGCGAAACCTTCCTCTTACTTGGACTTGATACGACACCAGATTTTTCAACATTAGTTTCAGGAATTCATCTAGGGAATAGAAGTTTTCTGGTTCTGTTGAATTAATTGGTCAAGAGATTTGAGAGCTGCTGCCCTCAAAAGTGTCTAGGATGGGTGGATCTTCAAGGAGTCGAAGAAATCATACTTTATTGTGCTTGATGGCTGTTTATGGCTTCCACGGAGTTCTTTTTCACGTTCTTTCATCGCCTCCAGTTTCAGTTACGAGTGTTATTGTGAAACCGGCGTGTTTGAGAACTATTATTACCAAAAGCCGAACGAGTTTCGATACCAGTTTCTATAATCAGAGTTTTCCGGCCGTGAATGAAACGAAGCACAATGTTAGTGCTCACTTGTCAGTGACTTATCACACAAACATTATCGGAAAGAATGTGGACGCTTGGATTCGTAATAAAACGGATTCATCACTGAGTGAGGTAATTTATAGCACCAGACTGTGATTCATGATTCACAGGTATTTTTTAATCAATTTTTAAAGGGGAAAATGGACCTGTAAAAATGACCGGCTTTTAGGGCGGTGCATTTATGTATGATATTGATGATTATGGTTTTTCAAAAAATAGTGAATCCCCAATTGGAAAATAAAATTGAGATTGGAATTGTTCTAGGTTCCACTGATGGCAAATTTGATTTTCGAAAAGAGGAGGAATTCCGGTTCTTCTGTGACTGTGAATGAGTTATTGGACTCAACTTCCTCGAGTACAGCATCGTTTACCTCATCAGTAATGGCCTTTTTCTCGTCAGACGTGACGGTCCTGAAGATTTTTAGCCCATCGGCTTGGGGCGTCTTCATTGGGTGCTTGGTATTTTTATTCACGTCCCCTAATTCTGAAAGAGAATTTACTCCGAGATGATTGTATAATTTCTAAGAAAAGAAATTCAAACTATTAGGCCAGACCCTCCTAGAAAGCTCAGTCCTGAATACTGAGATGTTCGTCAATTCTTCGTAGCTCCATTTTTCAAGGAACCATTTTCAGGGTTGTGAAATCTTACTGAATTATTATAAAAGTAAAAATTGACTTTTAGAGTGTTATCCAATACTACATTTGGGAAAATGTGGTGTTCAAACCTTTTTATGTTAAAAAGATGGAAAAAGTGCGAGTAACTGTATTATAAATGAAGTCATCTTATTATTAATAATGAGATTGTTCTCCTAGGATTTTATATATGTAATATATACATTTCGGATTATATTTTTTGTGTGAAGTGTAAGTTTGAGTGAAAGTGCATTGCTTTTTTCAGATTAGAAGTATCAAATGATTATAGTCAAAAATAAGCAATTGCAAGTGTATAGTAGATAATATTTATAAACAATTAAATGCTCTGATGACAGCGTGAGAATGGAAACAAATGTTATCTTCCGCTGTTGACAGCAGCAGAAATATGAAAAATTGCATTTTTTTTTTTTCATTTCTGGAGATAAACAAGAGCTTATTTGAATGTAATTGTGTTGCGATTCCATGGACAAGTGCGATTATAAAAAAAGTTGTAACTTGAAAATACCTAAACATAGATGCCCAAAAGAAAGTCGGATATAAATTGTTGATAAAATTATACAAGCACTTGTTCCCCAAAAAATTTACATTGAAGTTGTGAAACCATGATAATAAATTCTTTCTTGTGTGAGAGACAGGAAAACGAAATGATCCTTATCCAGTTTTCCAACTAATAAATTTTGAAAATGCATTTTTTGTTTTTTAAATCCCGAAAATATGTCAAGGACTTCTTCAGGCCTGTCAAATCTCAAATGTTACTGAGACGTTGATTGAAGTCCCCTTTCGAGGATGCCGGTCGATGGTAAGGGGTCCAAGGGGTATTGCAAATAATGTATTCAACTCGCACTACGCGCTCAGTTTCTGTACTTCTAGCGTATTTATGCAAAGACCTTTTGAAATCTAAGGTCAGAACATTTACATCTATAATTTGGTGACTTATAATTCTCTTTTGTTAAAGCTCTTTCGGCTTCAGCGAATACGTTTTCATCGCGTGACTCGCGCTTCGCATTCGATTAAAGTATGTCAAACACTCGAATTTTTCTATTTGATTCGAAACTCTATAATATTGAATACATACATATTTTTTACGTTCTCATTCTGAATGAGAAGGTATTGGTTTTATGCAAAATTGCGGATTTAATGAAATCTCCACGTTTTGAGACCCCCTGAGTCAGAAAAAACGATTTTTACGAAGGTGTCTGTCTGTCTGTAGT
>WSXT02163377.1:0-10008 GCA_011762715.2 Neuroterus valhalla | reverse complement strand
TCGATAAGAAGAGTTCTACATATAAATTGCGATGGAACTCTTCAATAGAATCAAAATTGAAAGAACTACAGCACATTAAAAATAGACCAAGAATTTTGAGTTTTGAAATTTTGAAGGTTTTATGAGTTCTGTCCGAAGTTCTGGTTTCGATAAGAAGAGTTCTACATATAAATTGCGATGGAACTCTTCAATAGAATCAAAATCGGAAGAACTACAACACATTAAAAATAGACCAGAAATTTTGAGTTTTGAAATTTCAAAAGTACTGTGAGTTCTGTCGGAAGTTCTGGTTTCGACAAGAGGATTTCTACAAAAAAAAGTGCGATTGCACTTTTCAATAGAATCAAAATCGGAAGAACTACAGCACATTAAAAATCGACCAAGAATTTTGAGTTTTGGAATTTTGAAAGTTCTTTGAGTTCTGTCCGAAGTTCTGGTTTCGACAAGAAGAGTTCTACACATAAATTGCGATGGAACTCTGCAATAGAATTAATATTGAAAGAACTACAGCACATTAAAAATAGACCAAGAATTTTGAGTTTCGAAATTTTGAAAGTTCCAAGAGTGCTGTCTGAAGTTCTGGTTACGACAAGAGGGGTTCTACAAAAAAAGTATGATGGCACTTTTCAAAAAAATCAAAACAGGAGAAAATTACAGCACATTAAAAATAGACCAAGAATTCAGAGTTTTCGAATCTTGTAAGATCTATATGTTCTGTCTGAAGTTCTTATTTCGACAAGAAGAGTACTTCAAAGAAAGTTCGATGGAACTTTGCAATTAAATCAAAATCGGAAGTACTAAAGCACATTAAAAATAGACCAAGGATTTTGAGTTTTGAAACTTTGAATGTTCCGTGAGTTTTGTCCGAATTTTTGGTTTCGACAAGAAGAGTTTTACAAAGAAAGCCCTATGGCTTCTTTTAATAGAATCAAAATCGGAAGAACTATAAGACATTAAAAATAGTGCTAAAATTTTGTGTTTTGAAATTTTGGAAGTTCTATGAGTTTTGTCTGATGTTCTGATTTCGACAAGAAGAGTTTTACAAAAAAAGTGCGAAGGCACTTTTCAATGGAATCAAAATCGGAAGAATTACAGCACATTAAAAATGGACCAAGAATTTTCAGTTTTGGAATTTTGAAAATTCTATGAGTTCTGTCCAAAGTTCTGGTTTCGACAAGAAGAGTTCTACACATAAATTGAGATGGAACTCTTCAATAGAATAAAAATTGAAAGAACTACAGCACATTAGAAATAGACCAAGAATTTTGAGTTTTGAAATTTGGAAAGTTCCAAGAGTGCTGTCTAAAGTTCTGGTTACGACAAGAGGAGTTCTACAAAAAAAGTATGATGGCACTTTTCAAAAGAATCAAAACAGGAGAAAATTACAGCACATTAAAAATAGACCAAGAATTCAGAGTTTTCAAATTTTGTAAGATCTATAAGTTCTGTCTGAAGTTCTTATTTCGACAAGAAGAGTTCTAAAAGAAAGTCCAATGGAACTTTTTAATAGAATCAAAATCGGAAGAACTGCAACGTATTAAAAATAGACCAAGAATTTTGAAATTTTGAAAGTTGGGTGAGTTCTGTCTGAAGTTCTAATTTCGACAAAAGGAGTTCTACAAAAAAAGTGCGATGGCACTTTTCAATAGAATCAAAATCAGAAGAATTACAACACATTAAAAATGGACCAAGAATTTTGAGTTTCGAAATTTTGGAAGTTCTATTAGTTCTGTTCCAAGTTCTGGTTTCGACAAGAAGAGTTCTACGAAGAATGTGCGATGGAACTGTGCAATTGAATCAAAATTGTAAGAACTACAACACATTAAATATAGACACAAGATTTCGAGTTTTGAAACTTTGAATTTTCCATGAGATTCGTCTGATGTTCTCGCTTCGACAAGGAGAGTTCTACAAAAAAAGTCCAATGGCACTTTTCAATAGAATCAAAATAAGAAGAACTACAACACATTAAAAATAGACCAAGAATTCTGAGTTTTGAAGTTTTGAAAGTTGGATGAGTTCTGTCTGAAGTTCTGGTTTCGACAAAAGAAGCTTTACAAAAGAAGTGCGATGGCACCTTTCAATAGAATCAAAATTGGTAGAATCATAGCACATTAAAATTAGACCAAGAATTTTGAGTTTTGAAATTTTGAAAGTTCTATGCATTTTTTCTGATTTTCTGGTTTCGACAAAAGGAGTTCTACAAAAAAAGTGCGATGGCACTTTCAAAAAGAATCAAATCTGAAGAATTACAGCACATCAAAAATAGAACAAGATTTTTGTGTTTTGAAATTTTGAAAGCTCTAAGAGTTCTGTCTCAAGTTCTGGTTTCGACAAGAAGAGTTCTACAGAAAAATTGTGAAGGCACGTTCAAATAGAATCAAATCTGAGGAATTACAGCACATCAAAAATAGACCAAGATTTTTGAGTTTTGAAATTTTGAAAGTTCTATGAGTTCTGTTTCAAGTTCTGTTTTCGACAAGAAGAGTTCTACAAAGAAAGTTCGATAGAACTTTGCAATCGAATCAAAATTGTAAGAACTGCAACACATTAAAAATAAACAAAAGATTTTGATTTTTGAAATTTTTAGATCTCTAAGAGTACTGTCTGAAGTTCTTGTTTCGACAAGGGGAGTTCTACAAAAAAGTGCAATGTCACTTTTCAATAGAATCAAAATCGTAAGAACTACGGCACATTAAAATTAGACCAAGAATTTTGAGTTTTGAAATTTTGAAAGTTTTTGAGTTTTTCATGATGTTCCGGTTTGACAAGAAGAGTTCTACGAACTAAGAGCGATGGCGCTTTGAAATAGAATCAAAATTGGAAGAATACAGCACATTTAAAATAGACCGAGAATTTCGAGTTTTGAAATTTTGAAAGTTCCGTGAGTTCTGTCTGAAGTTCTGGTTTCGACAAGAAGAGTTCTAAAAGAAAAATGCGATTGCACTGTTCAATAGAATCAAAATCAGAAGAACTACAGCACAATAAAGTTAGACCGAGAATTTTGAGTTTTGAAATTTTGAAAGTACCGTGAGTTCTGTCTGAAGTTCTAGTTTCGACAAGAAGAGTTCTTCAAATGAAGTCCACTGGCACTTTTTAATAGAATCAATTTCGGAAGAATTACAGCACATTAAAAATAGACCAAGAATTTTCAGTTTTGAAGTTTTTAAAGTTCCGCGAGTTCTGTCTGAAGTTCTGGTTTCGACAAGAAGAGTTCTACAAAGAAAGTCCTATGGCAACTTTTAATAGAATGAAGATCGGAAGAACTCTAACACATTAAAAATAGACCTAAAATTTTGAGTTTTGAAATTTTGAAAGTTCCATGAGTTTTGTCTGATGTTCTGATTTCGACGAGAAGAGTTTTACGAAAAAAATGCGATGGTACTTTTCAATAGCATCAAAATCGGAAGAATTACAGCACATTAAAATTGGACCAAGTATTTTGAGTTTTGAAATTTTGAAAGTACCGTGAGTTTTGTCTGATGTTCTGGTTTCGACAGGAAGAGTTTTACCAAGAAAGTCCAATGGCACTTTATAATAGAATCAAAATCGGAAGAACTACAACACATTGAAAATAGACCAAAAATTTTGAGTTTTGAAATTTTGAAAATTCCATGAGTTCTGTCTAAGTTCTGGTTTCGACAAGAGGAGTTCTGCAAAAAAAAGTATGATGGCACTTTTCAAAAGGATCAAAACTGGAGAGATTTACAGCACATTAATAATGGACCAAGAATTTTGAGTTTTGAAATTTTGAAAGTTTCAAGAGTTCTGACTAAAGTTCTGGTTTAGCCGTGAAGAGTTCGAAAAAAGTGCGATTGCACTTTTCAATTGTATAAAAATTGGAAGAACTACAGCACATTGAAGATTTTTATTTATTCTATACAGACGGGCGAACCCTTTGTCGAGCGATCGAATGTTTTGCTTTTGTTGTCTTTTACAGTCTGGCCATAATTTTAAATCTAATTAAATCAGTAGGCTCATGTTAGGTTTGAACCATATAAATTTGCTTCGTTACAAATTCTACTGATAACAGAGTTCGTTCCATAGTTAGTTCGATGTTAATTTGTTTTGAACCTAATGTTACTTCTCAATGATTTTGAAGGAGCGTGCTGGTTAATTTCACTCAGGATTTGCGGATAGTCAATTACATTATTCAGTAGATTGTATAAAAACATCAAATCAGCAAATATAAATCTCGAGTTGATTTTTGAGATATTCAGCAGTGCTGTGATACCGCTAGAATCGTGATCGCGCCTGGGCATCGGTATCCCTAGTTGTCTAGCTGCAAAACGTAGGAATCTGTTCTGTGTTCGCTCAAGTCGAATTTTGTGATTAAAATACTGTGGTGACCAAATGACCAAAGCGTATTCTAAATGTTGTCTGATTAATGTAAAATACAAAGTTTTGAGAGTTAACGGATTTTTAAAGTTTGAAGCATTTCTTGTGACGAAGCTCAGGGATCTGAGGGCCTTCTTTGCCACCTCTGATACTTGATCATTAAGGGATAATGACTTGTCGAGAAAGATCCCCAGATCTCCACCCCGTGTGACCCTCTGCAATCTCTCCCCTCTGAGAAAATAGTTATGTTTCTCTAGTATTCTTTTCCGATAGACATTTTCCAATATTTAGCAACATTCCATTTAGTGAACACCATTCTTCTAGCCCAGCGATATCACTCTGAAGTTTAATAACGTCTTCAATGGATCGGATAGTTTTAAAAAGTTTCAGATCATGAGCAAATAAAAGAAACACACAGAATTTAAATACTGTATAAATATCGTTAACATGGAGGAGGAACATTAGGGGGCCCAGGTTCGAGCCTTGTGGTACTCCTGAAGTGGCTGTGAATATTTCAGAGTGTTGTCTGTCAAAACGAACTGAGTGCGGTCTATCACTGAGATAACTCGTTATCCAGGAAAGTAGTATTTCAGAAAACCCCAGATCCCTGAGTTTTGCAACAAAAGTACGGTGGTCAACCTTACCAAAAGCTTTCGAGGAATCAGTAGAAATCGCTATCAACCTGTACGCCCTCCTCTAGTTTCTTGTTAAGAAACTCTGTGAAGAGGCATAAGTTTGAGGAAGTAGACCTCCCTGTTCTAATTCCATGCTGCTCGCCAATAATAATATTGTTGGATGCAATATAATGTTTATCATAGATGATTCATTCGAAAACTTTAGCCATTGAGTTAATAATAGTTATTGTTCGGTAGTTTGATATGTCATGACGATTACCATTTTTATACGTCGTTATTATTATTCCTCTTTTCCATTCAAGTGGAAAGATCCCCTCTTTTAGAGATTCGTTGAAAATCAGGTATAAAGGTTCAATTAAAAGCTCACTGCACGGTTTTAACAGAAGTGGTGGACCCCATCAGCACCTGCTCTCTTAGTTACATCAAGAGACATTAGTTTGCGAAAAATATCTTCTCTATCAATAAATATATCAGGAAGATCAATGAAATCAGTTGAATTAAATAGCACCTCCTGATTTTGTTATGGCGAATAGGCTGGTTTGAAATAAAAAGCAAAAGTGTTAGCTATTTATGCTCTAGTTGATATATGTTTATCTCCTAAAAACATTTTTTCTGGTATTTTATTGCAATCACTTAGTGAGTTAACATAGAACCAGAATTTCTTCGGACTTTAGATGATCGAGTTTTCCGTTCCCATAATATATTTCGTGTAACAACCTTTAGATAGTTTTTTGCATTGGGCCCCTAAGCTAGAGAATTTGATGTAGTCTACTATTAATCGCGTTTGCTTATAATTTATATGCGCTGCATCTTTTGCTTCAAGTGAATTTTTCAGTTCACAGTCAAACCAAGGAGGGTAAGTAGAAACTTTATTTTTCTGTAAAGGTACATAATATTCAAACGACAAAAATAACTGCGTGTGCAGTTCATCAACTGCATTGCCAACTGTTAAATTCGGAAGCAGATAATGCCAATCTACATTACCGAGATAATTTCAAATCCCGACAATGTTAGCTCTTTTGAAGTCTAATCTTACTATATTAAAATTGTACGATCCTGACTCATAACCAGGCATTGGCAAATACAAATCGCCTTTGAGAGGCGACATATTACACTTGGAAGGCTACATATTACACTTGAAACGAACAAATTTTAATAATTTAACTTCTTGAAAACTTAAATCTCCAATTTCGAACAACTTTATACTTCCTGTTACAATATTTCTTTTACTAGCGTGCATGTATGCATAGAGTGAGAGGATAGCTGTTTTCTTCCAGTCGATGAATGAAATAACAATCAAATTTATGATTCCCATTCAACGCGAAAGAGTCAAGCTTCTGTCGGCAGTCCCGTGACCGCTCTACTTCTTTTTATCCCTTAGCCAAGTTTTAGTAAAAATTAATAAATCATATGAGCATGACGAGACCGACTGTCGCAATAAGTGCAATTTGATTCAGTAAACAGTTTGTATTTTACTGGTTCACTACTGATATAAATAACTGGTAATGTACTTGCCCGAGAATTCCGCTAGCGATTAGCGTTGTACTGGCCATATACCAACATCAAGTGCTGGCTCACATCTGACATAAGGGTTTAGCCTGCGCTTGGCGTAAGACTGGTTTACTACTGGCCAAGTACTGACTGTCACTAGTGGCACAATACTAACAAAAGCGTTGTACCAATGGTCGGCGTATCAAATGATTTACAACTAGCTCAGTAGTGATTGTCACTACTAGCGTAATACCGAAAAATATGTTTCGCCAACAATTGGCGTATAACTAATATAATATACTGGCAGAATCCTGGAATGAAAAACTGAATAAATTCTATCACGGTTTTTTTTTCAGGAAGATTCTTGAAAATTTCAATTTCGTTAATTTTTTAGGAAAATTTAATTATTCTGCAAAAGGACATCCCCGAGGGGTTAACCACTCCGATTTCTTGTGTACACTAGAGAACATGATTACAGGATTACATAAAATATTTTTGTTTTTTTGGGGAGTAAAAAACGGAAAAATGCTCATGCACTAAACACATTTGAAGTTCGGGGACCACGATTGCACGGCCCACAAGGAACAAATGTGTGAGTGGGACTTACCGAACGGCACCTACCCACTAAACCTCGAACTCCTTTTTCTCCGCCAACTCACTTCACTGGAACCGCTTATCGCATTACTTCAGGGAAATGGGGGTAAGGCCAGTACGCCAAGCTTCGGCTTTCCTCTGCGCATTCAGCTTGGATTACAGACTCTCTACGCTAATCCCCATCCGCTCAACATGCACGCATCGTCTTCAGTAGTGCAGTTATTGCACTCGAGCTCGCCGGCCTTCGGCGTGTTGTGGACCCCCAAGGATTAACCTCACTATCTCTAAGATGCTCCTCTCTCTTCTTAAGCCGCAGAAAGTTTTCCATGTACTGGAAGTCCCAGCTGTCGCGGGAGCCAACCATCAGCCCTACGATGTTGTCCGGCGTAATGTTGGCGTTCACCTTCAGCTCCAGTTTCCTCCTATCAGCTGCCCATCTCTCACACTCAAAGAACGTGTGTTCAACATTATCCACCCTCCCTGGGCAGTAGTTGCAGTTGGGGATCGGTTTCCTGCTCCTTCGATGAAGGTAATCATTACAATATCCGTGGTCAGAAAGGAACTGAGTGAGGTAAACATTTACCTCCCCATACTTCCTGGTGATCCACGGCTTAAACTGCCTACCATCCTCACCGTCCACCTGCCTCTTGGGTCGGCTTTCCACTGCTCTTCCCATCGCTGGAATATGGACGATCTCAAACGAGCAGCAATGCTAATATGTGCATTATGCTGCTTCGCCAAATAGACTTCTTCCCTCTCGGCTGCAAGAAGATCAATGGGGATACCCCCCGAAATGATCAGAACGGCCGACCGGTCACTCACCTATAGGCGCAAGCGACTCTGAGCGCAGCTTTACGCTGAACCCTTAGAAGCTCGTTCCCTCGGCAGGCAAATCTAATGGCGTCTGCCCACACTTCCGCTTCATATAACAATATGGAATTCGCAACGCTCATCAGAGTTCTCCTTTTACAGCTTCTTGGGCCTGCAATGTTGGGCATGAGTCTAGATAGCATTGCTACCATAGTCTCAGCTTCACACGTAGCCTTGGAAATCTGGACCCCGAAAGTGAGCTTTTTGTCCATCCACGTAGCCAGGTACTTCAGCACATTCACGGCCTCAATGCCATGCCCAGCGATATTCGCTCTGAATGGTTTACTGGAGAACAGCTGCCTGGTGAAAACGACGAGGATTACATAGGATTACACAAGATTACATGAGATAACATAAGATTACGTGAGATAACATTAGTTTACAAAGTAATAAAATTTATGTACATAATCTGAAAAAGAAACTAATGAAATTTCTAGTACTTGATTGAATCAACAACTGATTTTCAAATCCATTTTTTGTTATTCATAACAAAATAACGGAAAAAAATAACTAGGTGAATATTCTATGAATTATATGATATTGTATCGCTGAATTTATTGTTTTTAAATCGATTCCCTTGGTTCGAGATTTTCGATAGTTAGTTACAATCTATAGTGAAAGAGCAAAATTAAAATTTGAACAATTATATATGTGCTCTGCCACGACCAACGTTTAAAAAAAATTTAATCTTTACATTCCGGAAGTACTTGATCTTGATAAATTTATTCCATCCTATTACGTTCGAGCTAAATTTAAAAACGTTTGAGTAGAATAAGGTGGATATGGGAAATCTGGGGTGCGGCTTAATGGTGGGGGTTCTACCGTGGGGGGAGCATAAGGGAAATGGGGGGAGGTAATGGCGGGGGGTCTGCCGTGGGGAACAGATATGGGAAATTTGGGGCGGGCGTCTGCCGAGGGGTACGGATATGGAAAATTCTGCGTGGGGGCTAAATTTAGGCCGGGGTCTGCAGTGTTGCACGGATATGGGAAATTTTTGTTGAGAGATTTGGTTTTCGAAAAAAAGTTTTTTAAACGAAATAAGGAAATCCCAGAAAATCTTAACTGAAAATGATTTCATAAAAATAATGTAAAAAAATGTTTTCAACAGTTTTCAAATTATGCAGGTAAGTAAAAGATTCTACTTAAAATAATTGTAATGGAAAAGTCAGAAAAGAAAAATCATAGTTTTTTATTTTAGTTCAATTCCTTTTCTTCAAAATATCTTTTTTGATTCAAACATGTTTTACAGTACAAAGTAGTGTTATTTGAATTACTATTATTGAAATACTCATAAAACTATAACTCCTCAGCAATAAGTATTTCACTTCTGCTGCAACATAGCATGTAAACATACTTGTAAATTCCAAATACACCAAATCAAAGTACAAATCAATGAATGATTTTGATGATTGTTTTTTGATTTACTCTCCGAAATATCTAAGTTTAACAGCGATAATTTGACAAATAAGATTTTCATTTGGAGATGGAATTTTTTCAGTTAAAATAAACTTGTGCGTCTCAGCTACTAGAAGGTTCAAACGCTTTTTGACATCGACGGCTTGCATTTGTAGTCTTCGTAAACGTTCAACAGAACAAACGACAATCTGCTTCAGTCCATCGGAGGTAGGTTTCTGCATCACTATAGTTGGTCGGTACTCCTTAACCCTTTCTTTTGCACCATCTTCCGTAGTGCTTTCCTCTTTAGCTTCGGTAAAATCAAAGACGACTGCCTTGTTGCAATCGGAAGTGGTGAAAACAATGCTGACTTTTCCCAGCGCCACAGGTTTCTTGTAAACGTAACCAGTCTCGAAGAATGCCGATATAATGTCAATACTAATAAGCAAGAATAACCAGGTGATTGAATTGAAAGAGATGCCCTTCGAAGTCGAGTTTACCAGTTTTATGACAGATGATTAACAGCAGAAGCGTAGATGGCTTTGAGTCATGGGGTAGCAGGTAGCTCAGGTAAGCTGCGTTTAGCTGCAGCCCGTGCACCTGTCGTATCTTGTACAAGAACTTATACAAGTTCTTGTATAAGTATATATGTATAAGTTTATGTACGAAATATAAAAAATAAAAT
>WSXT02163366.1:0-10009 GCA_011762715.2 Neuroterus valhalla | reverse complement strand
CCTTTGATTTTTCATCCAAAATAGCTGGTTAACGAACTCGTCCTTTCTTTTCCTGCTTTTAAAAAAGTGTACCAAAGCACAATCCAATATGATCATTCTTTCAAAAGTTATAGAGTAAACAGACGACAACGACGACGACGACACAACAGACAAACACCAACGTAAAAACTACTTTTTCGCAATCAGGAGGTCTCAAAACGTGGAGATTCCATAAATTCCGCGAAAGGCAATTTTCACATAAAACTAATTCCTTCTCATTATGCTGAGAATGTAAAAATGTTTCTTCTCGTAGGTAAAAAGTGAAACAATTTATCATCATGATTTTTTTTTGATAAAAACGAAATTGTCAGACTTGTGAACCAAAAAAAGATCTACAAATTTGGTGAAATTCACTTTTTGATAGAGAAAGTAGTTTTTGCTTCATTTATTACAAACCATATAGAAAATGAAAAAAATGAAATTTTGGACAAAATTGACACAAGCTTAGGAAAAATCAAATAGGCACAAGTTCTTTACCAGGAAAATATCTTCAAACGTGTTATCAACTTCTTTAACAGGATATGTAGTTTTCATTTCAATCAGGAAAAATAATCATTAAAATGAAATTATAAACTTTCTGAAAAAATGAGGAAGGCTAAGACAGAACATAGATGTTTCAATCTTAAAAAATAGAATAAAAAATGGAAAAATTTGATTTCTAGAACAACTACACAACGCGTGAAAAAATTAGGCAACAAGACTCCTTCACCGTTTCGGAAGAACTTCGATCGATTGCGCAGCACGAGACACGCGATGAGAATGTATTCGTTAAAGCCGGAGAAGCTTTAACAAGAGAGAATTCATACTCATCAAATTAAAGTAATCGACATTTTGCTTTTGAGTTTCAAAAGCTTTTTATACAACCGTAGGGAGGTATAAAGGCCGAGCGCGGATCGCGAGGGGAGATTACCATCGAGCGCGAAGCACGAGATCCGAAAGACGCGCGCCGTAGGCGTGCCGGAAATTGTGAGCCGCGCGCGATACGAATATGCCCGCGCAGTGAGCAGATTTTTTTAAATTCACTTTAGAATCCTCTATATTTTCCACATTGTCTTGTAAACTATATTGCCCAGACTGTCTTGACCATTGTATAGAAATTTCCTAGTCAGACCAGGAGTTTCGGATGTTCTTTTTTCTTATCAGTAATCAAATATCTTATGCCTTTTCAGAGAAGCAGGCTCCTAGTTTCGACAACATTCCGTAATCCGCCCATATATCCTAGACTAAGTTCTATTCTTTTTGAAGAACAAATTTTTTCCACAAAAATAAATGTTGACGGAGCAAAAGAATAACTGGTAACAAATAAGAGCACACCTGTTTTTCATATATTTCTTTAATTCAATTGTATCCGATTGTATTGTATGTTTCTCTCATGAAACAATATAATGTTTCATGAAAGGTTGTAACAAAATTTCAAAAAAAGGGCTGTCCGGAGCGGAAGTGTTGCTCGACAGCGCCAGGGTACGAACGTTGATATGGCAATGATTCTGGCATCTTTCCTTCGATCCCATAATACGCAAATTCTTTTTCTTTAATCTCCTTGCGTTTCTGGTCTTCTATTACAAACGGCACACCTTTCTCATTACGCATTGCCCAGATATTTCCACCTTTTTTGCCAAATCCAGTCTGTCTATGATTGTTGTAATAGAACCAATATACGCCTTCGGCTCCAGTTAATGGGCCCTCCGAAGGTGGATCTGTTGGTAGTGGCTCCTTGTACCAAATATGATCCTTTTCTAATATCATTTCTTCTACATCCTCCCAAGGTTTCAAATAGCGTTTAGGTTGGTTAGAAGAAGAAGAGCAAACTGAAACATTAAGAATTATCGACATGGTCTTTGAAGTATAGATGGTGTGTTAATTGCGTTGTGTAAAACAAGAGCCCTCTATTAGGTGGCAATATGCAAGCTGCTATCTCGGTTCCATTACCTATGCCTAATCTGTATTATACTCTGGATAGTGGATGACATCACTAATGCGGGCCGAGTTGAAGCCGTAAATTGGAGTTTGTTTTTGAGTCAGCTGCACGGAAAAAATTTGTACTGGAGGAATTACAGAATTTGTTACGGAGTGGCGGATATGAGGAAAAATACGTTATAATTACAGACTCACGTTTCTGTAAACTCGACAGATCTTAAGTCCGTTGAGAACAAAGTGGAAAACTTAATTAACTGTACACACACAGACATATTCTATAGCCTAACCTAACATACAATGCACGCGAAGAACTTCCCTATATACTACGAAGTTATCGCACGCTGAGAATAACAGTCAAAGCGGTCCTTATATATCGACCAAGAAAAATTCTTACCGCTTGTGAGAAATGACCAGTGCTGGGCCTAACATTCACGACCACCTACAGATCGCAAATCTTAACCAAATCGAACAAAATTTTGCAATAAATGTTTGTAAACGAATTTCGAAGAGACTCACAAAGCCAAATTTTCCAAAATAATTTGTTTAAACGAATATCGTAGGCAATGTTTGCTAAATTTGCAATTAAATGCAAAAATCATTCAGAACAACACAAACCTAAACCCATAAACCCTCAACCCATAAGCGCAGAACCCGTGAACCCCAAATTCATGGAACTTATACTCATAAACCCATGGACATATGCAATAACTTTTAATCTAAAAAAAAATCAATAATTTTCACACTCTCTTCAAATGCTTGCTCAAACGAGGAATCCCTATTGTTTTTGGAACATTTATTCCATACTAATAGGACTTATGAGTATGCGATTATTTAAATAATCATACGAAGTTTCTAAATTTAATTGCCGATATAAAGTACGCTTAATTAACAGTAAGGTCTTTTTATTCCTAATCAGCGATCTTAAAAAATTATTTCTTCCGAAACTTTTGGTCGCAAAATACTGTATAATTGAATAGTTATTTTTACATCTTATAGACTCATCATTGGAGGAACAGAAATAAATGTTGCAATAACCCATGGAAAATTGTATAATATGTTGCAAAGGATTGTTCTATATTAAATTTGAAACAATATTTCATGACATATGAGATACAAGATTGAAAAAAGAACTTCGAATCGATAAAGCAGCAAAAGATATGTAATTGAAGAATAAGAAAAAAATAATTCTGTTTTTCAAGCTCTTACTTCATAAGTTGAAGATATAAGGGTTGATAAAATTATTACGAAAAAGAAAATTTGATGAATGGATAAATTACAAAAAAAAAATTATGAAATTAAAAATATAAAATATTTTTTTCAATGTAACATAAAATGCAAAAAACATTTACAGAATGATTTATTTGTTACAATAGATTAATTCAAAACAACTTAATCAATAACAAGAACACATTTATTTGTATACTGCAAGATTTAAAAATAGTTCCAATTTGAAGATAAAATTGATTATGAATTAAAAATTAATTTAGAAAACAAAATTTGTTCCAACACTTGCTGTATTTGTATTATAATTCATTTTCCCATAGGCGCCAGAAGCCTTTTCAGGATTTAATATAAATTATGCAAAATTAATTATTTAGTCATATGGTGGTAACAAATTGTATTTAAAATATACAATATACTGCTTCGGACATATTTTTCCAGTAGAATTAGATTCAAGAATATATTTTGCAGAAAAATTGGAATTAGCAATAATTCATTCATACAAATTGTTTAGAAAAAATTATTTTGCAAAACTAATGCCAAATTTGAAATCAGCTATGCCTCAAATTCCTCATATTCTATATTGTTTATCTACTTCATGACTCGAAGTCTTATATTCACGAAAGAGTTACACAATTTGGTTTCAAAAGAACTTGATTTCGCCATATTTTATGTGTAGACAATTTTTAAAGAAATTATTATTTTTGAAAATTTGGCTTCGTGATTCTCTCTGAAGTTCAGTTACAAACACTTATGGCTTCGTTTTGTTTGATTTGGAATATTTGCGATCTAAAGGTGGTTTTGTATATTTCAAAACACAGTAGAGTTCTTAGTCCAGTATATGTAGTCGGATTCCTATATGTATTATTGCAATTCATTGGGTATAAAAAATTTTTTGCCATGTGCAGGGTACTATATAGGAAGGTTAAATCCGAGTTTTCGACCATCAACCCTCTGCAGGTTGTCCGCCATCTTGAATTAAGGGGTAATTTCTCGTATCGCGTATAACAGTCGTATTTTTAATTTAATCAAAAAAATAGAAGATACCATTTTTTATGAAAAAATAAGATATACAAATTAGTATATTTGATGTTTTCTCGTATGTTTCTTATTTGTTGCCTAAAAATCGATTATACTAATAAAAAGAGGGTTAAAATTTTTTTTAGATCGAATATCTTTTTTGGTTTCGGTGCTATCGCAAAACTTTTAGGACAAAAGTTGTAATTCACACGATCCTCTACAGTTTTTGTTTAAATTTTTTTTTTTTTTTTTTTGTAAGAGCAATTGTTTACTTACCGTAGCGTCTGAAAGTTGCGCAGTAGTTGGTAGTGCTAGATTACGAGCGCTGTGCCTTACCAAATTATTCCAAGTTTCGTTGATGGAATGATGCTCAACATTTTTTCTCTTTCTTTTTTATTTCTTTCAATTAAATATAATTTTGACTATTTTTTTGTGTGCATGCTTACATTGCAATTATCTTTTATTTGTTATTTTTCTTTTGAATTTTTCTTGTTTTTAAACTCAACGTTAAAAGATGGAGTTGTATCGACCCTCAGTTGAAATAATATTTGTATGTTGATGGTAAAATTGGCTTTAGGGTCACAAAAGAATTGAGATCCATTTGTCATTGAATCATACGTTTTGGCATCGGCTTTTGGCCCTCATCAGTGATTTATTTCTGAAATTTAAATACCAAAAATTTTTGGTTCGTGGAAATATATAATTTTATAGTGAAAATAGTTTTTTGTACGTATAAATTTTGGACAAAAAATGTTAAAACTCTTTAGTGATCAAAAATGAATAAATAAAATTTTGTTTTGATAACATTACGAAAATTATGAATGTTATCAAAAAGAAATTTATTTATTTATTTTCGTTCATATAAGACTTTCACATTTTTTGTCCTAATTTATGCCTCCAAAAAAGTATTTTTAATATAAAATTATATATTTACACGAACCAAAAATTTTTTGTATTTAAATTTCAGGAATAAATCACCGATGAGGGCCCATAACAGAGGCTTTGATTAGTTTTTATTGGCATTTTCATTATTTACTATTTTTCAATATAATTTTAAACGATTATTCAGATGATTCCTCTTGTTTGTTGGTAGAATAAATGAAGAATTCCCAAAAATGAAGAATGAGAAAATTTGTACAGCAATTCGATAACAAAACTTATTTAATAAAATTGTGAGATTCATGGTACAAACCTCACAACCTTTAATTTATGAATATACAATCTGTAATGAAATTTCAAGGTTCTTGATAAGTTTCAGTTTTTTTTTTGTTTCACAAATTTACAAAAAATTGTCTGTTTTTATTTATCCCAGTTGAAAATAATTTGAACTGGCCATATTTTATTCCTAGCAGGGAAACGTGCAGTGTAATTGTTATAACTGTGTATAGCTAAAAGGTGTTATTTTGTATCTTGTGTGAGGTAAATGGTGTAAGTTTGTACCAAATATAGAGTTGAACTAAGTGATAATTTATTGTATAAATCATGCACACAAAAGAATAGTCAAAATATTATTTACTTGAGAAAAAAAAGGAAGAGAAAAAATGTTGAGCTTCATTCCATCAACGAAACTTGGAATAATTTGGTACGGCACAGCGCTCGCAATCCAGCACTACCAACTACCGAGTGACGGTGCGCGCAACTTTCAGACGCTACGGTAAGTAAACAATTGCTCTTACAAAAAAAAGTTTTGGACAAAAATTGTAGAGGATCGTGTGAATTACGACCTTTGGCTCAAAAGTTTTGCGATAGCACCGAAACCAAAAAAGATATTCGATCTTAAAAAAATTTTCAACACTTTTTTTATTTGCTTAATTAATTTCAAGCAACAAATAAGCAAAATACGGGAAAACATCAAAAATACTAATTTGTAGATCTTATTCTTCTCATGAAAAATGGTTTCTTTTATTTTCTTGATTCAATTAAAAATACGACTGTTATACGCGATACAAGAAATCATCCCTTAATTCAAGATGGCGGACAACCTGCAAAGGGTTGATGGTCGAAAACCCGGGTTTAACCTTCCTATATGGTACCCTAAAGATGGCAAAAAAAACTTTCTTACCCAATGAATTGCAATAATAAAATCTAAATAGACTGGACTATCTGTAATTTTGAGTGACCGAGAACCGTCATTCTCGCAGCGAAAATGTAGTATTTCTTCAACCTATTCGTATTAATCCACCACGCCGTAACTAATCCTGTAATTCTTTCAGTACAAATTTTTTCCGTGTGACTATGTTAACATGCCTATTCGTGAGAGCATCGAAAAGAGTCCGCTTTTCAATCTAAAAATATATGGCTATCTATATCCAGGGTATAAGACAGATCAGTGGTCATAATATACACCACGTGAAATGATCGTCTGCTTTGCATGCATGCAGGCTATGCACCTTGAAATTTTTACCGACTATGACGTATGACCGACAAAGTTGTCAAAACAAACCTCCGTAATCCAAGTGGTTAAACACACTGCTTACCTTAGTTACACGTACACTACCAAGGGTAATTTCTATTGCAGGTAATTGGTACCCTAAAACGAGTGTGATATTTCATCATACTTTGAATTTTTCCTTGTTCGAAATTTGCCAGGATTATATTTGAATCTTCATTTTGTAATCGTCCCGCAATCAATCAACAAACATTTCTGAGCAAATACATTTTGCAATTCATTTCGTAATGAGTCCCCAGTTGTAAAGTTTCCAGATGATTCATTTTTTATCATCTGGAATCGGAAGATTAGGTACACATGAGAAATGAAGCATTTTTAGCGATTTTTTGATTTAATGATTATTTTTATAGATTTTTTCAACAGATTGATTCTGAGATTTCAGAATGGATTAACTAGATGAACACTCAAAATTGGGTTTTCTAGAATTGACCGAGTAAACATCCAGGATAGTGTTTCAGGAATTTTTCGATTCATTAATTACACCGCCACACAAAAAAAAGTTTTTTGAAGACCGGACGCGACCTATCTACGGAAATGTTTCTTGACCCGCTGAATCCGAATTTCAATGGAGGGTGTACAGCCTAAGCTGACTTGAAATTCAGATTCAGCGGGTCAAAAAACATGCCCGTAGATAGGTCGCGTCCGGTGTACAGAAAACTTATTTTTTTGTGTGCCGGTGCTATCTTTAGAGATATTCCACTCTGTATATGTACGAATTTCGAGATCTTAGCCTGAGGCGTACAAAATAAAACCGAATGGTCTAGAACAAAATCTTTGGAAAAAATTCGAATTCACCAGTTACTCAAAAGCAGAAAACAAGAACTTGGACTAAGATGGCCATAATAATCCAATAATGAAATCATTTTTTACGTTCTCATCATAAGGAGAAAAAATTATTTTTACGAAGGAGTCTGTCTGTCTGTCTGTAATCTGTGTACTCGATAACTTTCGAAAAAAAGATCGGATTGGATTGCCCTTCGGCACATATTTTGAGGGACCAAAAAGACATGTCATGTTTGTTTACCACTTATTTTGAGTTCTATCAAAAAATTGAACATTCCTATTTTGATAGCACAAAAAATAATGAAAAATAAACTGTGAACTCGATAACTTTCGAAAGAATGATCATATTCGATCGTGCTTTGCCACCCCTTTGAGGGACCGAAAAGACAAGTCGAGTTCGTAACCAGCTATAAAAATAAAATGAAAAGGAAAGAGATGGGAAACTTTTGAAAATTTTTTTCTACTTTTTTTTCCAAAACTAAAAAATCGTAAGTACGATTCCTTGCAGCACGTAAAACGTGAAACAATTTATCCTTATCATTTTATTGATAAGAACGAAAATGTCAGAGTTATGGTGTTTTTAAACTTCAAAAATGTGAAAGAAAATGAGAATTTTCAGCCAAATAACACAGCATTAAAAAGAAATTCAAAGAGACAAAATTTTTCTTCTTGAGAGACCTACGAGATGATCTTTACAATTTTCCGAGTTTTGTCAAAAAATCGAAAATCACTATTTTGATAGCACAAAAAATATTGAAAAATAAACTGTGAACTCGATAACTTTCGAAAGGATGATCATATTCGATCGTGCTTTGGCACCCATTTTGAAGGACCAAAAAGACAAGTCGAGTTCGTAACTAGCTTTTTTTGATCAAAAATAAAAGAGTAAGATCATTGTGAAAATTGTTTTTACTTTTTTTTCCAAGACTCAAAAATTGTAGGCGCGATTTCTCATAGCACGTAAAAAGTTAAACAATTTATCCTCATAATTTTTTTTCGATAAAAACAAAATTGTGGGAGTCATGGTATTTTTAAAATTCGAAAATATAGAAGTGAATGAGAATTTTGAGCTAAATAAAGCAAGATTGAAAAGAAAATAGAAAGATTCATTTTCTGGTCAAACTATGTAAGGTACGGGAGAAGATAATTGAACAAAAATTGTGGACCAGAAAAAGATCTGCAAATTTGGTAAAATTAACGTTTTGGACAGGACAAGTAGTTTTTGCTTCATTTATAAGAAAGCATATAAAAAATGAAGAGAAAATGAACTTTTAGACAATCGACACAAGCTCAGGAAATATCAAATAGACGCAAGTTCTTTACCAGGAAAATACCTTTAATGTGTTATCAACTTCTGTAATGATATATAACAGTTTTTCTCATTGGACGCGTAGTTTTTGTTTCAATCGTAGGAAATTGAAATTGAAAAATTGAATTTTTAGAGAAACTACACAACTTGTTGAAAAAAATTAGGCAACAAAACTTCTCCATCGTTTTGGACATACTTTGATCGAGTGCGCAGCACGAGACACGCTATGAGAATGTATTCGTTGAAGCCGGAAAAGCTTCAACAAGAGAGAATTCACACTCATCAAATGAAAGTAGTCGACATTTCGCTTTTAGGTATCACAAGCTTTTCATACAACTGTAGGGCGGTAAAAAGGCCGAGCGCGGAGCGCGAGGTGAGATTACCATCGAGTCTGAAGCGCGAAATCCGAAAGACGCGATTTGAGCATATGCGAGATAATGTTTTATGCTTACCAGTAGAACCGATAAGGGGCGTCAAAGCAAAGACGAGAGCAACGACGATTCTCATTTTTTCGAGTTTTTCTGGTGGAAGCAATGAATATTGTACAATTTTCAACAGTATATATACCAGTCGCTATCTCATTTCTCCTTCTGAATTCTTTTACGTTATGTTGGATAATTTGTGAGGGAGATTATTTTTCTGAGACATTCGTATCTTATCGATTTATTTTTCGCTTGAAAACATGAAAATTGTGCACACACAATTATATTTGCTTCACGTGTCGCAATCGGCCGTACGTTTGAACTCTCAAAAACTTCCACTTTTAGATTTTTTTTTACCTAAAAAAATAGTTTACTTGCGCAAAATAAGAAAACATGCTTTATAAAGCATATTTTCTTATTTTGACTAGGTCACGAGTGACGTGACTTTGATATCTGGACCCATTCCGCATATTGAAAACATATGCCTTCCAGAAACAGCAACTGGAACTATTTTGCAGTGTTTCGTGTCAAATAAGTGATAACGATGTTTCAAGCAAAATACCCTGCACTGACTATTTAGAAAGTTGATTTCAATCCCAAATCTGGAATTTCGTAACGAATTTCTAAAATTTATAATCATCATGAAATCAAGAAGTCAAACTCTGTGAATCACGCTTATTGCTAAATTATCATAAAACATATATTATGTCGTGGAAAGGGAGGGGAAATGACAATGCGCAGGTTATACGCATATCACGTTTCACCTTGGTTACCTTTTTTTACATTCTCATCATTTATGATTGAGAAAGTATTAGAATCGTCTGAAATTTCACATCTTGAATTTTCAAC
>WSXT02163344.1:0-10009 GCA_011762715.2 Neuroterus valhalla | reverse complement strand
TATATAAAGTGTTTCATATTAATCGTCAGTTAGAAGGTCCTCGATTTTGCTGTGAAGTATTCCTTATTCTTGATAAGTGTTGTGTTGCCTTTGTATGCGGGTTATGTTATGATGTCCTCATTCCGATTGACTCCTATAATTGCTGGTTTTTGTTTTGTTTCGTAAAGTTTGAGGAAGGAAGTTGGGCTTAGCGTAACATTTTGGGCACGGGAGTGATGCTACCATAGTACGAACCGGCAACAGAAATAAGCTAGCAGGATAAAGTGGTGATAGGAAAGCACCAATCGGATGCATCGTCGATTTCAGCTTCTTCAAGCAACAAAATTTGAAATACTAATCTTACCATAACCACTCTTCTTCTGTTTTTTTGTGAGTTAGTAAAGGAAATAAACATTGTAATAAATAAGTAAATATAAAGATTGTACGTTAATCTTTTCTGTAGTTAATACTTCGATGTTAATAAAATTTGTATTCCAAAACTGCAAATTTTCGTAAAGTAAGGTTTTATGCCGACAAAGTAAGTTTATGTTCCGCATGTCAGTAACTTTGTATTTGTATTTCATACTTACGTCGCGTTCGTCACGTTCGTTCCTCTATTCATCCATTCTGAAAGCTTGGCACTCTTAAATAAACCAGTTAATATAGATTTAATTAAAATTTTATTTTTCGTAAGAGCGTAAACACGAAATATGTACAGCGGGTTGCCGATTATGTTTGTTATGTCATTGGTTAGAAATGACGACACGGAGCATACGAGGCCTTTCGGGCTATTTCGGAGCCACTCGATTGTTCGAAAGACACCTCGATACCGATTGGTACAGCTCTACTCCCACTTTTTCCTGCTAGCTGTGACGTTTGTTACCGGCAATCCCTATCCTAGCATCACCCTCCTGATTTCGGGCGTCCTACGTTGTTTGTCATTTGCTTCTTCGGGTGGAAGGGTATATATTGTGGACTCCAAATTGCTGATGATGACTTTCTTCAGGATTTTGAAGGGAGCTATTGAATAATCCTGTCCTTTAAACAAGGCTGAAATAATTTCTTTGTTTGAAGGATGTTTAAAGATGTTTCTGACTATATTAGTTAGTTGTGTGTGCTCTACTGAAAGTATTTTAACCAATTTTATTTTCTGTTTCCAAATGGAAAGATCTTCAATCTGTTGGGATTTGTCAAATAATATAGGTCAAGGTGAACTAAATGTCAAATCCAAGGTTGTTTGATAGAAAAAGGTAATGTTTTAATAGTTTTTTTGAAGTTCCAAAAAGACTCGAGTGACCAATCATATAAGAATTATATAAGAACAACCTAACCTGAAACCTCATTTTCAGCTCAGGCTTGAAGAAGTGAACTGCAATGTTCCTGGAACTTCAGCAAGCCCCGAGCAGAAACCCTTATAAAGAAGTAAGGGGAAGCAATGAGAAACGATTGTGTGGGGGTGAGAGAAGGGAAGGGGACAAGTTGAAATTTTTTAATACTATCTCAAATAAGTTACGAAACCCTTTTTTGAAGGCACATGTCGTCCAATTTTACTGAAATTCGCTTCTAATTTGCAAGAATTTCGTGCCTGAATTTGAATGTTGGACTTGAAGAGGACTTTTGATTCTGATAGATTCTAATTGGATTTGTTCAATTTTTCTTTGCAACCTGTTGTAGAAGATTTTGTCGAACAGAAAGAAGTAAATCTGCTGTTGCACGAGGGCTAACATTTTCTTATCCTTTCGTTCCAGTTAGCTGAAGTCCTCGAAAGGATGCAAGTATGCGCACTCCTGCTGAAACGGAAATGCTTTCTCAGCCAGAGACTTGCAAATTTGAATCTCAGGAGAAGGGTACGTCATCAGATGCCAGTCAGGTTGTCTTGACGACTTCCAAGCCGGAAACACGTATATATACCAACAGGTGAGAACGCTGACTTGACCTTCCACCTTTAACAGACCGCAAATTTCTAGTCACAAATGAGCTTGAAGCTAATTACGCTAATTGCTAACACTCCAGTTTCATGCTTCGAGTCTCATTTCAAATGCTAATACTTCCTTCCAACTTTAAACGGCTCTGATTTACAAGGCTTCGAATTTATCGAAGAATGATCAATAGGCTGTTTCGAAAATTCCGAAGTTTGAAAAGTGCAGTGAGCATGCGGAAATTCTTATTTTGTTAAAAGAAAAGGAAAATCCTAAAAACAAATGTGATCCAATCAGATGAAATGTTGGATCTCCTCATCAATGTTGAATTTCAAATATCTTCATTGTTTTTATTGTTAATAAAAAAATGTTTGCGACAATATAAATCTAATTTGTACCATATATTTTGGATATATCAAGTCTTGTCTATGATAAAATCCTGTATCGTTTCTTTGAGAAAGTTAATCATTTTTTGAATATTACGGGTTCCGTGAAACCCCAATTTTTAATGTTTTTTGTGTTTACTTCGAGAACCGTCATTCTTGACTTCAGTGTTGAAAAAGCATCAAAATCATGTCTTACATAATTTTGAAATAATATAATGTACATTCCTTTGCACAATGATTGAAAAATTCCACTAAAGTGTTGAATATCATGAACTAGTTTCATCAATCGCGCGTATTTAGTTTCTCATGTAAAGGAAAAAACAGTTTCTAACGCATGTGTTTTTCAACCAAAAACAGTTGGATTTCCAACAAAAAAGTGATCTTTTCAGCAAAAAAGATTAATTTCAAATCTAAAAGAACGTATATTCAAAAAACTTATTAATTTGAATATGAATAGTTAAATTGGCAGCCAAGGGGATTTGTTTTCTACAAGAAAATATGATCTCCCCAACTAAATATTTGAATCATAACCAAAAATTGAATATTAAAATTTTCAGTTGAAAAAATGAACTTGGAACTGAGAAAAGAAAAACAAATTTCTAACAAAATAGTTGAATTTCCATGAAGATGATCAATTTTCTATCTAGTTGTCTTCAGGAAACTATTCACTTTTGAACCGAAAAAGGTGAATTTTTTACATAATACATAAACTTCCAAAAAAATGTTTCAATTTTCAACCAAATATATTAATTTTTAACCCAATAGTTGGCTCTACAACCAAGAAGATTATTTTTATAACAAAATGACGAATTCAGCAAAATGATCAAACTTTCAATAAAATAGAAGGATTTTGAACGGACAAGATTGATTTGCTACTGAAAGATGAATATATTTTAAAAAAATACATGAATTTTGGACCAAATTTTCGAATTTTTAATGTTAATCAAGAATGGTATGTAGAATTTGTATTAGTTAACGGTTAAAGTTGTTGTTTTTTTGCTCTTCGATGTTGCTTTATTATAGAAGAAACTTCATAGTCATAGCAAATTCAAATATTTCAAAATTCATCTAATTAGACGTTTCTCAGTTGACAAACGTCTAATATAACGTTCTGAAGGTCCAAGCAATTGATGAAGATTTTAAAATTTAAGGAACATAAAAAACGAATATTTTTGAACTTGAAGTTTTGAAGTTAACTAATACATTTTCCAGGTTTCAGAAAAAATAAAAATTTCTATCAGATTAACTTTTCATCATTTTTAGTATCGAGTGGCATTCAAAGTGATAGAATGGATTTTCTAAACTAAAAAAATAAGATTTATGTATCTACAAAAAATTCACTGTCATTTCCACCGTTTTACAGGAATTCGATAACAGAACTTATTTACGAAAATTGTGAGATTCATGTTACGAACCTCACAATCTTTAATTTATGAATATGCAATCTGTAATGAAATTACAATACAAAATGTTGTTTATTCACCTATCTTGTTATTTAAAAAAAATGAAGGACAAAATACGTTGGAAATTTGGAACGTTGGAATTTTTAGGTGCAAAATTTTTGGATTTTTCTTGAGAAATCACCATTGCAAGTAATTTTTTTCAAAAAGGTTAAAAATTTTTATTGTAAGGTTGAAACTTCACCTACAAAATAGAAGAAATATTCAAACGATTGAACAATTTTCAGCCGAGTTATTGAATTATAAAGAATAATAACATCTTGCAATGAAGGAAAACCGACTTTTTTGTCGGTATTCTAAAAATTTCCCACGACAAAAAAACTAAAACTCAAGCAAAAAGAAAATTTATGTGTCTCATCGATGTCGATAGAAATACTTTCAAAAATTACCACGCGAAAAAATCTAGAAATCGACATGATGCAATCGAAAAACTAAAGAATTTTGAAAAATGTGAGTATGCAGGACTTAAGCATGCATATTATTCTGAACGCCTCTGAACGTTTGTCAACAACAATACTTTCTCCAACAATATTTTTTACTGTAAAAGTACCACTACCAAAATTTGGTACTTTGTGGAAACTCAAATTAGTGTTGATTTTTTTTTGAGGTTACAATTGACAACACAGCACACACTGCCTTTGCGAGTATCGTTTCCTTTTCTATGGTTCCTATGAGAATTCCATTTTTGAACTTTTATATTATCGTTTTTAACTTCCCAATTACTTTTAACTAATTATTCTGGCACATAATTAATTGGAATCGCGTTAAATCGAGTGCAACACGCTTGTTAACAATGCTACGCCAAGCGTAGCGGCAGCCATTTTGGTTAGTTCGCTGGATGTCCATCAGGTCTCGCAATGCAAGTTTAAATCCCCAATGTTTCAATAAAAATGTAAAACAGCTTTACTTTTGAAATCAAAAAAGATATTCGATCTGAACAAATTTTCAACCTTCTTTTCATTTTTATAATCAATGTTTAAGCAACAAATAAGCAAAATACGAGAGAACATCAAATATACTGATTTGTAGAACTTATTTTTCTCATGAAAAATGGTATTAACTGTTCTCTTGATTAAATTACAAATACGACTGTTATTCTCGATACCAGCAATCCCTTAATTCAAGATGGTGGAAAACCTGCAAAGGGTTGATGGTCGAAAACTTGGATTCAAGCTTCCTATATGGTACCCTAAAGATGGCGAAAAGAATTGTTCTTGTTCAATGGATTGGGTAAAATAAGACTAAATAAACTGGACTGTGAATGGATGAATAAGAGATTATTATAGTTAATATCTTGCTCAAAATCTAAACTTTTTGTATTCTTTCTTGGAATGTAGGTCATCTTTGTTTTTGAAGTATCCTAGTGAAAGGAAGAATTAAATCTATGGATGGTATCAGTTTAGTTTTTCGTAGTGTTTTTCAGTGAAACATCATCGCGATCTCGACCAGTCGAAACTAACGGCAATGGTTTTGTCCTTGATCCCTTCTCTGAAAATTCGACGAGTAGAACTCAGGGTCTCCTCATACACCTGTCTGGAGAAGCTGAGCAGAATATATGTATATATAGATTTCAGATATATACATTTAAAAAAATGTTGGTGTTTGATGAACCTGTGGTGTGTCGTTATTTTTATACAATGGGAAAGAGGAAGGACGATGCCCAACTATAGACGTATCATTTCTTGATGTAAAAGGGAAAAGCAGATCTCAATATATCTCTTTCAGGATGGTTTATCTTGGGATAAGGCAATCTGACGTACTTGTAAGAAATCATGGTCATCGATTTGATTCAATTGTCCTACTAGAAATCAACACTTACACGTGCTTAACTGTAGAATATTGTGTGTGGAATACAAAAATGTCGGAAGATCACGCGTATGCACATTACGAAAATTTCACAAGGTTTTTTCACCATGTTTTGAAAGATCCAAAGAAATGTCTTTTATGAAAAAATAATCAAAATCCGATTTGGAAACTTTGTTTAGAAAGTGTACTTCACATAGTAAAAACCAAGTGTAATCTTTATATCGATTCCAGAATAAAGTTTATCTGCAACAAAAAATACCTTCGCGTGTTTAAAGTTGATCAAAAAATGGAATGAAGGGGCAAGCTTCTCCATATTCGTTTTGGAAAACACTGTATTCATCATAGGATTCCTAAAAAATTATAACAAACTTCATCTTGAGCAATACTTGTGAATTAAAATTTTGGGAATCTCTTTGCCTATGCGTGTCACTACGAAAAGCAGAAAACTTGTTTGACCTGATTTTGGAATAAAACTCGTAGTCAAAACCTACTCTATTGACGAATACTTCATCTGTATAGAGTTTGACTTTGTGCATGTTTAGGAAAACAAGTTCGGATACATCTGAAATTTGGAATTGATGGAGGTAGCAACTTTTCAAAAATTTGTCTACATCTAGTCAACTGAAAACGGTGAATGTGTACTGAATGAATCGAGATATGATCAGGGAATCTCCGCAAAGCGATTCAAGGATTCTGGTATAAAGAAGTGGTTTTTACTTGTTTCAGCTCAATGTTTGCAAGAACATTATGAAAATGTGTCGCAACCATGATCTGCTTTGAATATTGATAAATTCGAAGCAGCTACCGTAACTGATTCAACGCTAGCAAACGTCCTGGTGTGCATTATGCTCCATAGAAGCCTCCATTCATGTCAAAGATTCTTTGTCCGCGTACACCTGCAATCATATAGCATATGGAAAAAGTGGAACTTTAGCGTCAATAACAGCGGCAGCATAATTTCAGGTTCCGCAAATTTTGTATAAAAGTTTTCAAAGACTTCAAGAAGGTGGTTGCTTCGTATTTTGGAAAGAATCTCGACTTAAATTCAAAAATTAGTATTGCAGTTTTCAAAAAGTGACATAATTCTGAAAATCAATATCAGTCCTCAGTTTCATCCAGTTTTTTTTTCATGTTGAATCAGGGGATGGAATCTGCATCACGATTTCAAAATGTTTGAGAAAAACATAGGGCTTATCATAATCCATCCAGATTATCAAAAGAAACTTATCCTTACTTTCTTTTGTTATATAGCGATAACATTGTCGAATCCAAAAACTGTCTTGAGAAAATTCGAAACATAATTTTGTTTTTTGGTAATCTTTCACTTATATGGCGACCAAAACTGTAACATTTCCACATACATATTTGTCTAAAAATTGGTATGAGGGATTTGTTGAAGTCGCTGATTTCCAATTTAATCTCAAATTCCAATTCAATCTCTTAATATATTTACTTCATCAAAATTTGGGTGCTTGATTTTTCTTCAATTGTTCTGATTATTAGCTCCTTGTGCTTTCACGGTTGAAAAAAATTTCGCCATGAAATTGATCCAGGAAAACATCTAGGAAATCGTATGAGTATGATCTCTCATAGTATAGTAAAAGTATATGGAAAATAAGACCATCCCATACTTCTTGTTAATTTGAGTATAGTATATTGATACCTCAAATATAGCGAAAGTATAACGATGTATGGTTGAAGTATGTTAAATGTATTGCGTATCTATACTTTATGTTGCTTTGTGAGATTTTTTTCTAGCTGAATTATAATAGAAAACTTTTTCACATTGTTCATTGCGAATCCATCCTGTTTTAGTTTGAAAATCAACTACTTGGTTGAAAGTTAAATTCTTTTGTTGGAAATAACACTTTTTTGTTGAAGGTGTATTATTTGAATTTATGATCCACCTCTGATTTAAAATGTAACTAATTTGTTGAAAATTAATTCGTCTGTTTTTAGTGAAGATTGAAGTATTCAGTTGAACATTTATTTTTGAATTAAAAAATTTAACTATTTCTTTGAGAATTCATTTCCTCTATTGAGAATTCATCAGTTTGGTTGAAAATTAATTTCTCTAACTGGAAATTTAACTGTTTCATCCTTCGTGGAAAATGATCTATTATAGTTCAAAATTCAACTATTTAGATGAAAATGTGTCTTTATTGATTGATTAATTAGTTCGTTGAAAATTCACATATTTTCTTGAAACAATGGATTTTTTGGAATGAAATCATCTTTTTCTTCGAAAGTTACTTTTCTTGTTCGAAAATCCTTCTTTACGGTTAACAATCCAAGTTAAACTGTTGAATATTTCTCATATAAGTCGAAAATTCATCCGGTTGGAAACTCTTATTTTTGGTTCAAGATTAATTTTTAAGCCAAAAATGTAACTATTCTATTTTCGGTTGAAAATAATTATCTCTATAGTCCAAAATTCAACCATTTTGTTGTAAAATAGCATTTTTTTGTTGAAAATTAATTTTTGATCAAAATTTAAACTATTTTAGTGGAGGGTCCATCATTTCAGATGAAAGCTCGTCTTTCTGGTTCAAAATTCAACTGCTACAATTGAACATTAAAAATTTTATATGAAGATTCATCATTTGTTTGAAAGTTAGTTTTTCTTATAGAAGCAAATTTTTTTTGTCATAAGTAATTTTTTTCAACTGCAAATTCAACTTTTTCCAATTGAAAATCCCATAGTTTTTGTTAAAATTTCATTTGTTTGGTTCAATTCAAAATTTTAGTATTAGAATTTTGGTTCACAATAATTTATCTTTTTAGTAAAAATTAATTCGTCCGTTAGAAAATTCAACTCTTTCAGTTGATGATTCTTTGTTTTAGTTAAAAACTCTCATGTTTGGTATGAAATTGAGTTTTTGAACTAAAAATGTTACTGATCCATTTTCGGTTGAAAACAATTATTTTTGCAGTTCAAAATTCAACTATTTTGTTACAACATTGTATTTTTTAGTAGAAAATTAATCTTTCTAATTGTCAATTAATCTCCTTGTTTGAATATTCACCATGGTGGTTGAAAATTGAAGTCCTCTAGTAAAATATTTACCACTTTAGTTGAGAATTTATCTTCTTGGCTTGCAATTTAAACTGTTCCAGTTGAAGATTCATAATGTTATTTGTAAATTCATCACTTTGGTTGGTTTGGTTCAGAATGAATGTCACAATTGAAATAAATGTTTGCGTTTTACGACAAATATGAATATGTTACTTTTAGTTGACCGGAAAAATTGACAAACTTGACCGGGAAAAACCGAGAAATGACCGGGAATTTGAAATTGTCTTATATATGTGGAAGGAAGATCTGTTTCGAAAACTGCGAAAATTATAAGTTTTCATAAAGTAATTCTATTTTGTGTTGTGCCTTAAATCATAGAAAGTTACAATAATATCCAACAGTTTATAAATCTTAATAAACTCAACAATGTACTTATATTTTTTCTTAATGTCAGACCTCAAATTTTTATCACCCGTCAATTGCTTGCAAACAGCTACCTCCTCCTACCCATGTCCATATCGTCTTATTAGGTTTCAAGAGTTGACATCCAAAAAGAAGAAACAGAGAATAATAAGAAGCAACACGATTTGAGAACTTTTGGAGATTCGGGGCATACATTTGAAAAATTGTGTTCCTTGAAAACGAAAAGAAAAAAATCCACTATTCGAGAAAGATCAGACTTCAAAAGTAATTCAAAAATGTATTGTACCATAGTTACACCGTTAACTAGGGCTCGTGAACCATGCTTTTGGGATATAATTCCTCTTCTAGAGAGAACTGAAGCACTGAGGTGACCGCAAAAGCTTCATATAGTTAAAAATAATCAACATGAGTAACTGATGTGGACAAATGCTAGTCCAAAACTTTTAAGAAATCCTAATGATTATTAGACAAAGATGTTCTTCAAAATTACTCTCCTTTGGAAGTTATGCCATTTGTGTCAGCCGTCACGGAAATGACCAATTTGTTGAAATGTGTTTGTCGATGAATAGAAATAGCTCTACTGATGAAATTTCTAAAAGTTTGGAAAATCTTGAAAAACTATCCACGGCAACAACCCTTTCCCATGACACTCAAAGTACATGTAGTTATTGAACATTCAGAAGAATGTCTTAGAAATTTGGGAGATAAAGGAGGTTTAGAGATGTGGTCGGAACAGTCAGGTGAGGCTCTTCATAGAGAATTTCTCAAGTTTCCATCTTTGAATGAACAACAGACAGTACCAAATTGATTTATTTAAAGCAGCCACGCACTTTTACTTTTATATCTTTCTTGCGTTGAGAACAATATTATTTTCTGCTTTAATTCTGCAAATATCGCAATTATAGATAGGAGGGTTTTTCAAAATTATTTTTAAAAAACGATCAGCTCCTATTTCAATTTTCGTGGATTTTAGTTACTAGTATACTGCTACGAACACTACACCGTAATCCGTTTCCTTTG
>WSXT02163333.1:0-10009 GCA_011762715.2 Neuroterus valhalla | reverse complement strand
TGTGTGAAATTTGACCCCCCCCCCCGTTTTTGTCAAATGTCCACGTTTTGAGACCTCCTGAACCCACAAAAATGGTTTTCACGGATGTGCCTGTCAGTATGTCTGTCTATATGTCTATTTGTGAGCACGATAACTTACGAAAGAACGAATCTATTTCATCGGCCTTTGGTACACTCTTTCAGTGTTGAAAACTGGAGGTCAATTTCGTTAGCCAGCTATTTTGGATGGAAACTCAAAAAGCTGTAGCATTTTGAAAATTTTTGGGACTATTTTTTCCGAAACTGAAAAATTTTAAGGACGGCTTTCTGTAGTGAGTAATAAGTGAAACAATTTATTTTCTGATTTTTTTTATGAAAACAAAAATGGCAGAGTTATGATATTTTCAAAATTCAGAAATATCAATAAAAATGAGGGTTTTTTGCCAAACAACACGAGATATGAAAAAAGTTAGAGAACAAAACTTTTTGAATTTTATAAAAAATTGAAAATTCCCATTTTGATCGCACAAAAAATAATTTAAAATAATCTGTGAGCTCTATAACTTTCGAAAGAACGATCAAATTCGATCGTGCTTTGGCACCCATATTCAGGGACCAAAAAGACAAGTCGAGTTTGTTCACCAGCTATTTTGGATGAATAATCAAAGAGGGGGTGCATTTTGAAAATTTTTTTGGACTTTTTTTTCCAAAATTTAAAAATTGTAAGTACGGTTTCTTGTAGCAAGTGAAAAGTGAAACAATTTATCCGTATGATTTTTTTTGATAAAAACCAAATTGTCGGAGTTGTGGCATTTTCAAAATCCAAATATATAAACGAAAATGAGAATTTTTAGCCAAACAACGCAAGATATGAAAAAAAGTTTGAAGAAGAAAGTGCTTCTCTTTGGGAGCCCTCCAGGATGATCTTTACAACTTTTTGAGTTTTCTTGAATAATCGAAAATTCAAATATTTGTCGCACAAAAAATAATGGAAAATAGAAAGATTAATTTTTTGGTTAAACTATGCAAGGTACAGGAAAATATTAACTAAACTTGTAATAATAAAGACTAACTAAACTTGTGCACCAAAAAAAGATCTACAAATTTAGTAAAATTAACTTTTTGATAGGACAAGTAGTTTTTGCTTCATTTATAAAAAACCATAAAAATGAAACAAAATGAACTTTTGGACAGTTGACACAAGCTTCGGAAAATTCAAATAGACACAAGTTCTTTACCGGGAAAATATCTTGAAATGTGTTATCAACTTCTTTAATAGTATATGTAGTTTTCATTTCAATCAGGAAAAATAGCTATAAAAATGAAATAATACAATTTTTGAAAAAATGACTAAGGCTAACTCAGAAGATTGATAGAGAAAAGTTATTCGCCCGAAAAATATCTGTAAATTTGTTATCATTTCTCCCATTGGACGCGTAGTTTTTCTTTCAATCGTGAAAACGACAACATTTAATACACAACATTTTAAAAAAATAGGCAACATAACTTCTCTGCCGTTTTCGATGAACTTTGATCGAGTGCGCAGCACGAGTCGGAGAAGCTTCAACAAAACAGAATTCACACTCAACATAAACGCTTCAAAATAAATAAATATTTGAATTTTCATTTCATAAAGTAATTTCCAACAACTTTTTTTTTCATATGTAGTTTAATTTTCTAACCAAGAAGGAGAATTTTCGAATAAAATCATCAACTGGACGAACGAAATAATTGTCACATAATAAAGATAAATTTCCAAACCAAACTATTTAATTTCTAAATTTTCAAGATTAAATTCTCATCAATACCTTTATCAAATTACAATAACTTTTCAATGAAAATGCCCAACAAGATAGTTTGATCTTTAACTAAACAATATAGGTTTCGAACAAAAAATAGAATAATGAAATTTCCAGTTGGGGAAATTAATTTCCCGACCAAAAAAAATACGATCGAATTTCAAGCAAAATTTAAAAATTAATTTTCAACTCGTAATAACAAATTTTTAATAACATAAATGAATTTTCGATCAAAAAAGATGACTTTCTAACAAAACTGTTGAATTTACAACTTAAAAGGATGACTTTATAACAATATTGTTGAATTTTCAACAATAGAATACATTCACATTGTTTGTGAAAGAAAGAGAAAACGGGATTTTCATAGAATAGTTCAATTTTCAATTGTTTTTCTCAATCAAACAAGAAAAATATTGAACATAATACATTAGTTTAATGGAAAAAGGAAAAAAAAATAATGAGGAAGATTAATTTGCACTGGAAATACGAATTTTCAATAAAATACACGAATCGATAAAATAAAATCAACTAGCGATAGAATTTTCAGTTGAAAAAATCAATTTAGAATACAAAAAAAAAAACATTTCGAAGGAAAAATTCAAATTTTCAAACAAATTTTGTACTTGAAACAAGAAAAATTTCCAGCAAAATATATGAATTTAAAAAAGATATGAAATTACAAAAGAGAAGAAAATTTCACTGAGAATAGTATAGTTGAATTTTCATTTATGTAGAAATTGTCACTTTGGACGAAAAAAAAAACAAATTTTCAAGAACTTAATTCCCAATTGATTTTTTTACTTGAACAAGAAGAATTTCTAGCAAAATACATGAATGTTCAACCAAACACCTAAATTTCCAACGGAGAAGATAATTTCCAGTAACAAAGAAGCGTTTTCAAAATGAAAAGATTAACATTAAACCAAAAACAGAATAGTTGAACTTTAATAATTTTCGAACCAAAGAAGAAGTCCCGAAGGAGAACATGAATTTCCACTAAGAAAATAAAAAAGTTGAAAAATTAATTTTGAACCAGGAAAAATGCATTGTGAATAGTCGAATTTTGGATTGAAAATATAAGTGCACTTCAAAAAGAAAGTTAAATTCTAACCAAATGATTTAATTTCTCTCAAATTCGTTGAATTCGCAACCTGGAAAGATAAATTTCCAACGGACTAGTTAAATATCAGAAAATGTTGAATTCCAGTCTGTGGAAAAAATTGCAACTTCCCTACATGTTGCTGTAAATTTTGCTATATGCCTCCAAAATTCAATTAGGGAAAATGGAAAAATGGTTGCGAAATCAATTCAAACGATTGATTGGTGTAAAGTTTTTTCTAGTTGTTACCAACTTTGATATTAAAAAAGTAATTTGTTACTTCCTATTACTGATTTAAACAAATGCTATAAAAAATATCAAACCGGAAGGAGAATACTATGGAAAATTTCTCTACAAGAATTTAAAAAAATTCTCTTTTGCATACACAATTTTCAATCACAAATGACAATGTCATATTCTATAATCGATCAAAGGAAAATGTTTGAATTGAATTTTTTTGAAAATCTGGTAGTGATTCATTTCATTTTTAGTAGTGAATCATTTGAACGAAGTTTAATTGTTGATCTCAACCGATACAGTTTCTTCAGATTTTCGGCAGACAAAACTATATATTATTTCCTAAATTATTTAAAGTTACATGTAGGTAATAATGGATAAGACTAGAAGGATTTACACACAGAAAAAATTTTCCATTAGTCAAATGCTTTGATTTAATGCATATGTTTTTAATAACTTATAAAAGTGCTAAACACGGCACATCATTCTACTCGAGCTGAATCATATTCGCAGCGCTCTGTCGTCTCACAAAATTAAATTAAATATAGTTATTTAAATATTACTTACAAAAAAAATCCTGCGGTCTTGCTCAGACAATAAGTATCATAAATAAAAAATGCTCAAACACACTCATTCTCGCTTCTATTTACAAATTCAAAATGCAGTTTCAAAAAATAAAATTATTTTTTAATCTAAAAACTAAGATTTCCTCATGTCTAGAGCTTTAGCCGAAGTTCTCGAAATGATGGATAAAATAAGGCAGTCGTCGACCTTTATTCACTTCATCACAGGCGGACATCACGCTTTTTGTTAATGGCCGAGGCCCACAGCTGAAAACTCCGATTTTACTAACCTGAAATAATTAAAAAAAAATGGTTAATAACAAGACTTTAAGATTAAATTATATATAGGTGAACAAGATCAATTTAAAATTATTAAATTAGGTAGACATCTGTAAATTAGGTAAATACATTTTTGGCAATGTGCCGGTCTAGTTTTTACAAATATTCTCAGCCATGTTGATTTTTCAAGCAAATTGAATTTAATTTAATTTAGGCAAAATTTTTAAGAAGAGAGTTGATTTTCAATTGGAAAGGAAAAGGATCTTCGAAATTGATTTCTGACAAACGTGTTTATTTGTCTCTCAAGGAAGATTTGTTTGTTAGTCAAGAAAGAGAAAAAAATTTAAAAAGACGGATTTTTAACCAGGAAGTTGATTTTCATCGAGGAAAGATCAATTTTCAACCGAATAATTATTTTTCAATAGAGACAGACGAATTTTTAAGATGGAAGTTTAATTGTCAATACGAAAAATTAAATACGAAAAAGTACACCTTTCACCAAGGAAAATGAAATTTTGACCAAAAAGATTATTTAGTTCAAAAGGATAAATTTTCTATCTGAGCAGGCGTATGTTCAACAAAGGGGTTCAACTTTTTACCGAAGAATACGACTTTTTAACGAAGTAGTGAAACTTTTGAATAAAAGAGTGAATTTCCAGTACAAAAGAACAAGTTTTTCATTTAAACAGAAATTTTAACTATAGAAGATGGATGAATATTACCAAATTTTGGAAAAAACAGGTTATTTTTAATAGTAAAACTTTCGAATAAAAAAAGTGAATTTTCAGTCCAAAAGAACAAGTTTTTTATTGAAAGAGAAATTTTAACTATAGAAGATGAACTAATATTATCCAATTTTGGAAAAAACAGTTAATTTTTAATAAAAAAGTGAATTTCCAGTCCAAAAGAACGAATTTTTCATTCAAACAGAAATTTTTACTGCAGAAGATGAATTAATATTATCGAATTTTGGAAAAAACAGTTAATTTTTTATCGTAAAACTTTCGATCAAAAAAAAGTGAATTTTCAGTCCAAAAGAACAAGTTTTTCATTCAAACAGAAATTTTGACTATAGAAGATGAATTAATATTATCAAATTTTGAAAAAAACAGGTTATTTTTAATGGTAAAACTTTCGAATACAAAAGTGGATTCTCATTCCAAAAGAACTCTTGAATTTTCAACCCAAAAAGTAGAATTTTGTTTCAAGAAAAATTTCAGTAAATGCAAAGTATCAAAGAAGAAGGATTTTCTTCCAAATACTTGGCTTTGAGATGAAGGCGGAAGAATTTTCTAGATAACAGTTGAATTATTGAGAAGGTGAAAAGTTGAATACAAAAAAGTTCATTTTGAATCAACGGATATGGAATTCCTACCAAAAAATTTTTTTAATCCAAAGGGATGAACTTTTTATCCGCAATGACAAATTTTTACCGTAACAGTTAATTTTTTTACTCGCAGTAACAAAACTACAACAAAAATATTGATTTCCAAGCAAGAGAGATCAATTTTCAACGGAATAATTGAATTTTTAACGGAGGAATTGATTTTTCAACTGAATAGATGAATTCCCAGCCCAAAAATGGAATATTTGACAAAAAGTTAATTTTCAACCAAGGAAGATGAAATTTAAATGAAAAAGATTTTGAAATCCAGGAGGATGAATTGACTACCCTAAAAGAAGGATCTTCATCAAAACAGTTGAACTTTCGACCAAAAAATCATTATCCTTGACAAAATAGTTGAATACCTAACTGAAAATAATGAATTCTTATTCCAAGAGGAAAAGTTTTGAGTCAAAAAGAAATATAAACTAAAAAATATTAATTATTAACGGATTCTTAACGAAAAAGTTGGATTTTTCTTCCCGAAATGATGATTTTCAAAAAACGTGACTTCCCAATAAAATAGTTATATTTTTAATTGAAAAAGAATTTTCAGTCCATGAAGAACAAACTTTCCAGCAATAGTTGAATTTGAACCAAAAATAATAAATATTCAACTAAAAAGTTAATTTTCAAGAAAGAAGGATGTATATTCAACCAAATAATCAAATTTTCAACGAAAAGTTAATTTTCTACTAAATAAGTACTTGAATAAAAAAAAAAAAATAGTTGGATTTTGAACCGAATAGTAAAATTTCTGAAGGAAAAAAAATTCCAAGCCATAAATATAATGTTCATCTTTTCAGCCGAGAAGAACTAACTTCCATCCAAAAATAGTTTCTCAATGCTTCTTCCAATTCAGTACGAATTGGAGCAAAAAAAAGAGAAAAAGTGGTAGGAAAGAAAAGTTTCTTGGAAACAGATGAGAAAATAGAAATTTGCCAAAAAAAACTGTGGGGAAGAATCTTCATTAGAAAAAAATTAATTTTGAAAGAAGCTAATTTTAAAGAATATACAATGATTTTCAATCAATTTTTTTACTCAAACAAGAAGAATTCAAAAAAAGAAATTGATTTCCAACCGGAAAGATAAAAAAAAAAAAAAAATTAGGACTATTGATTTCTCCGTTGGGAAAATTTATTCCGATAAAAAAAAATTTTCCTGAAGAAATAGTTCAATCCCTCATCAATTTTTTTACTCAAACAAGAAGAATTTTTTACAAAAAACATTAATTTTCAATATAAAGAAAATTGGATTAAATTCACTAAAAAAGACGAATTTTAATAAAATACACAAACTTTCAATTTGAAAATTAATTCAGGATAGAAAGTAGAATTTTCAGCAGAAAAAGAATTCATTTTGAACAAAAAGAAAGAAAATCCACTTATTTTCAATCAATTTATCACCTTAACAAAAAGAATTCGAAAAAGAAATGAATTTCCAGCGGGAAAGATCAATATTCACTAGAAATAGAACTATTGATTTCTTCGTTGGAAAAATTTATTCTGATAAAAAAAATTCCTGAAGAAACAATGCTATCTCTAATCAATTTTCTTACTCAAGCAAGAAGAATTTTTAGCAAAATACATTAATTCTCAATATATGTAAAAAAAATTGGATTCCCAAAATACACAAACTTTCAATTTCAAAATTAACTAAGGATAGAAAAGTAGAATTTCTAGCAGAAAAAAAATTAATTTTTACAAAAAAGTGAATTTCAAAGAAAATACTCTAATTTTCAATCTTTTTTTTTTAAACAAGGAAAATCCGAACAGAGAAATTATTTTTCACAAGGAAAGATCAATATTCACTAAAAATGGAACTATTGATTTCTCCGTTGAAAAAAATTATTCTGATGAAAAAAAAAATTTTCCTAATGAAATGGTTCTATCTCAAATCAATTTTTTTACTCAAACAAGAAGAATTTTGAGCAAAATACATTAATTCTCAATATAAAAAAAAAATGAATTCCCAACGGAGAACATCAATTTTTACTAAAAAGACGAATTTTCCACAAAATGCATGAATTTCCCAAATAGAATAATCGAAATTGAATAAAAAATAGAATATTTGGATCTTCAGTTGGAAAAATAAATTTTGAACAAAAAAATTAATTTTCAAGGAAACAGTTTTCCTCTTAATCAAATCCAAACAAGACGAATTTTCAGACTCACTTTGTTTTCGAAATAAACAAGATAATGAAGGAGAAAAAAATTCTATTTGTTCGCAAATGATTGCAAATTAACCTATTTAAAACTTTTTCTCAAATGCCATTCCACACATTTTCTTCCCTCGATCAAAATGATTCGATTAATTCAACATATTCACTTTGCCCTGAGCAAGATTCTTTTGAAAGAATAATTACTTTCCTTCTTTATTTTTTGCGTATTCAATCTTTCTCGTAAAATAAAAAACAGTTCCGAGCAATACATATCCGCTTATTTAATTATGAAAAAAACCACTTACATAACTATGTTTCTTTTGCACAAATTTCAAGAAGGACGTCATGTCGGGTCGACCAAAGTGATTAATCGCCCTGAGGCCCGTAAATATGCTTTTCTTGGACAGCCTCTGGAAGTGATTCTCGCAAATGTACTGCAACAGAAGTCAGAATTAGAGAATTAACGATTGGATTTATAAGGTGGACTCGAGAAACTCTCCAGTCGCTCGTAAAATATTTCTCGAGTAAAGCTGGAAAATTTATGGCACTTAGAGCTGAGAACGACATTTGCTCAGACGTGTCAGGATTCTTAGGGATAAGTTTCCTTAAAAGGAACTCATACGATTGAAAAGAAAGATTCTCTCGAGGAAAGACGACTCTTCTTTTATAGGTAAGTTCAAATTTCGAGATTAAGATTATGAAATTTTCCTCGAAATATATGCAGACTTTCATGATTTCCAGAAATAAAATTTCAGAGTTTCATAAGCCTAGATCTGACTTACCAACATTGTAGTCCTTAAATCGAACTTATGGAAGAATTGTGTAATAAATATATGAATTTCCAGTACATCAGTGACATCCTTTCTCTCCACATCTCTTAAGACGTCAATGAACCACTCGAAATGTTTATGAGAGGGGCAAATCCACAAAAAGTATACCTAGAAATTGACAAAATACAAAATTGAACATAATTGAGGAAATGAGAGGAAGAAATTAAGAGCCTGTTGAGAGTTATTGGTGCAAAAGTCACTCTTAAAGAGAAAACAAAATCGGGAGGGGAGATGGACGAGGAAGTATGCCAGCTTTTAGTGAAAGAAGGGAGTAAAGAGAAGAGGTATGAGGTTATGGTTGGAGAGAAGAAAAAAGGAAAGTACACCAGACAACTTGGCTCCAGGGAAGGTATAGGAACCATTTATGTGCTCAATCACCTGGTGAATAGAAATTTGGGGCGGAGGAAAAGGAAACTTGTTGCGCTGCTTGTGAATTTCAGAGCAGCTTTTGACTCAGTGAACAGAAGGGTCTTGTGGAAGGCCATAAAAGGAAGAGGATAAATTGACAGTTGAACTCTTAAATGCTTGCTACTCTTTTTTGGTATCCTCAAATTATTCATCTGAATGATTGTTTAAATACCTTTTTGCAGGCAACTCCAGAATATCGATTAGTAGAAGTTCCAAAAACGAGATCGTTGAGCATAGAAGCATAAGGGGTGACCCCAATACCGCCACCGACCATCACAGCGACCTCAAATTTATACCAATCCTGATTTCCCCCTCCAAAAGGCCCCTCGATCCTGATTTTTGGATGCTCAGCTTCAGGATTATAATTACAGGGATCGAAATAATTCCTCAACTTCCAGGTCCATGGACCTTGAGCCTTGATATGGCAAGACAGGAAATTTTCGTGTGGTGCTGAGGTCAAGGTGAATGAATGGAACTCGTTCAATTTGACTGGCGTACAAGCCAATCTCACCCACTGACCTGACAAGTATTTTAAATTTGGGGGCCTGTAGAATTTTATTTTTAGCACGTCCGATGGCAAGAGTTCTGTTTCGATTATGTCAAGAGCCATGTATTTTGTTCTTAAACTGACGACCTGGAAAAATTGCATCGTCATTATTAGAATGAAGCAGAAAAAATTTGATTGTTTAAAATTGTTGGATATTAGAATGAAAGGAATTCTTCTCTTAGGAGGGTGGCAATGATGAAGGCTTTTCAAATTTTGTATTCCCTCAGTTTGTGTGAGAAAATGAAATTTCATTAATTTTAGTTCATTGTTCCACGATAGGCAGAAAAATCATGTCAAAGTTGAGATTTTGAAGTTAGGGTAGTAATTTCCCTGAACTCATACTCACCTTATCCAGAGCATAAATAATAGCAGGCCCAGTAAAGAATATCCAAAATCTTGGCTCTCCAGTCAATCTCGCGAGTCCATGAATTAAACATAAAGCATATAATACAATATAAAGACTGTGAGTCATCCAGAAGAATTTGTAGGCTTTCTGACGAATCCTTGGATGAGCAAAGACAAAAATTATTGTCATGACGACAAAAAGTAAAATTCCAGTGAGACCTGCAAAAATTGAGAAAACAATTTCCTAAATCAATTCAGTAATTGACATAAGAATAGGTACAACGTCTTGCGCGTAGCCAGAAAAATTTTTCCGGGGTGGGGTGTGGGGCGGGGGGGTCACCAATGTGACACGATTTCGTTTCCCAAGGGCGGAATGGGA
>WSXT02163322.1:0-10009 GCA_011762715.2 Neuroterus valhalla | reverse complement strand
TACGGTTCGTTACGCGGGGAAGGAGGGGGGTCGCTTAGAGGCCCTCAAATCCGTTACGTAATTTAAGTATGGTCCCTTAGGACAATAAACAAACTTTTTGGTTTCTCGTAGCTTGACGAATTTTGCCTGAACTTCTAATGGCAAATTCAATTCCTCAATCTTGGGAAGAATGGTTTGGCGAAATGTGGTAGCTAGAGCCTTGGGCGTCCTGGATTTTACGAAGATCTTAAACAAACGTTTGTAATAATATTTGTACTCTATTCAGGAAAATCGGTGAGATATATTTTCTATCTACGGAACTATCATTACTTTCAGTTTGCAAGCAAGTTCCCACGTATTCGTTAATCTGGCCTTCTCAATTAAATTGGCACGTATCAGGAATTCCACCATAACATTCATATTCCAAGTCTTAGACCCTGGCGCGGGTTCTTTTGAGCGGTCCTTTTTACTCTTCGTTACTTCTTCAGCCCATGCTTTCAATTCTTCTGATGGCTCTTCCAATCTTATAAATCCGAAATGAAATCAGTCACGTGAATTATATAATAATTAATAATCAGTGCGGCATTTTTTAACTTAATTCAAGGTTATATACCTTTCAACGGTCGGTTTTCTCAACTTGAGCAATTGTGCTTTGACATTTTTTGGCAAATTAGAGTTTTCAATGCAAGGTAGTATGTTTTTTGCAAAGTAACCACGTAAATTGCAGCTTGTCCTGTGCTGTGGAAAGATCTACAAAACATGTTAATATTATACTTTTATTTTTCTGAGAGAATTGGAATGAGATTTTTAATCGAAGTGATTATATTTACCTTTAGGCTACGCCCAAGTTCCCAGGTTTCAACGGACGTGGCTTTATTAACTCTACGCGATTTGATCAGGAAGTCAAGCATCATTTGTTTCTCCCATTTAGGAACATTCACTGGGCCTTTTGGGTAACCCAAATCATCCTTTGCTTTATTTTTAGTTACTTCCTTAGCCCACGCTTCTAATTCTTTAGATGCTTTCTCGACTTTGGGTCTAAGAACACCATTATCATTTATCAGATATTATCCATATTTAATAAACTATGAATAGTAGACAATTTGTTAATGTCATTCAGATGAATCCAATACTCATGTTTAAATCACCTTATCTTAATAAATTGTGCTTCGATCTTTGGCGGCAAATTGAAACTTTCAATGCTGGGCAAAACTATCGTGCGGAATTCAGCGAGCAAAGAACTGTATGACCTGCTCTTTGGGAAGATCTTCGAAAAAAATTGACTTAAATTAACATCACTTCTACTCTGTTCACGAAAGTAAAGTTTTAGTTTCCGAAATAATTATTACCTTCAAATTGCAGGCAAGCAGCCATGCATTAGGTCCTTTGGCAACATCAATTTTTTTTGCTTTAATAAGAAAATCTATCATTGTTTGTCTTTCCCATGTCTGATAAAGTTTACCATCTGCTTTTGGATATCCCTCCTCATCCTTTTCTCTTGTTTTTGTGACTTCCTTCGCCCACTGAATTAGTTCTTCAGTTGGTACGCTTGGTCCACTATATATTTCAAAATACACAGATTATTTACTAAAAAGTTGGTAGAAGAATAATTCAAGGGCTCGGAATCACTGCAGATACCACAAATAGTGTCAATAGTGTCAAAACTTTTGAAAAATAAGAGTATGAACTTTTTTTAGCAATCAACTTATGACGTATGAAATGCCAACAAATTTCTTCCTTTACGAACAAATAATGAAAGTGTCACATTAGGAACTCGAATATGTAGTATTTTTGTTTTGTTAGCGAAGAAAAAAGGATTCAACGCTAAACGTATGGAAAAATGAATAAAATAATAAGCAATATGAAGTAACTTAAATTTTGTTCTTTATAGCATAAAATCGTGTGACTTTGAACATTATATCTGAACAATGTAGAAGGTACTTTGAATTTCTATAAGATTTTATTGTGAGAATTCTGAACTCAATGTATATAAGCGCTGTTTTCATATCTTGTATCATTTTGGTGAAACTTGTATAAAACTCATCAATTTGATTTCCTATGCCAGGGTTGCTATAGAGTTTGTATACCTAACATCCAGAACGTTTACATGTTTCTACAAAGGTAATTTCAGAAAAATTTAACCCTTGATTTATCAATTCCATTAGAGAAAAATGTAAAGACTTTTTAAGGAAGAGAATATATCATCTTAATGGAGAATGATCGATTGATAAGAAACTAATTGAACTCTGAATTAGCAATATTTGGAGAAATAAAGATCTTCCAAAATTATTTTTACTCCAGTAATTCCAATAAAATTATTAACTCCCTGACATATAATTTAGAATAAAAGATGTTATTTCTTCGACCAGAGCAATTAAAATAATAATTTAAGATGATAATTTTATCAATTACTGGTCCGCGAATTATTTTAGAGAAATGAGAAAAAATCCGGATTTTTTCTCATTTCTCTAAAATAATGCGCAGACCAGGAATCGATAAAATTACCATCTTAAATTAATATATTAATAACTCCCTTCCAAATACGATGAATTTAATTTTGAAGTGTTTTTGTGTCCCAAAAGATTCCAGCATTATCAACTAATAAATAAGCCAATTCGATTTTACGGGCAAAAATATCTGAATTATTCTTCACTTGAAGTACTGATTCACGTGTAAAATTTTTCTTTAGAACATTTTGAACTCATCGACTCGCATATTTTCAAATAAAACAAATTCATAGTTCACAAGCATTTTTCAAAGTCTCGAACCAATAAGCGTTACAAATTTAAATAGAAAGTTCGAAGTCAGAAACGAAGAATTCAAAATATTTAATATTAAATTTTCTAGATATTATCATTTAGGACTATTTTCTTATAGTATACATATATTTATGTACTTGAGATGGTAGACATATCATTTTAGCCAATCAGAGCAGAATTTTTAAAATATTTTTGAAGAGGAATCGAGGAAAAAGTCGCATTAGCCGCCAATTACGAGAAAATAGTGACATTATTGGATTTTTTTTTTAGCGGCGTCACTTGAAAAAAGTGTAAAAAAATATCAAAGGTGGTATGATTCCGAGCCCCGTAGTTTTACGCCATCTAAGTGACATATCATTGATTAACGGTGGGTACCGTTTTCCTAATCGACGTTTCGGAACCCAGATAGGAAAAGAAGGTTCAGGATCTGAATCCTCTGTTTCAAGTTCAGTACCAGATGATTCATCATTAGTTTCAGAAATTTCGAATTCTGAAGCGGATGACTCTTTTGGAATGTGAGGTTCTGATTTTGATACGTATTCTGATTCTCCCGGATGCGTTTCATCCAATCTCTTGGATGAAACAATAGCCTGAAAAGAGAATTAAAAGAAAAAAAAAAAGATAAAACTTGTATTTCTTATATAACAATCATGAAAATTAATGTGTGATTTTGAGAACATACCTCTGGTGAGGCTTTCAAATTGACTGATTCAGATTTTGAAGGAAGTTCAGAAACCAGCTCAAATTTTGAACTCTGTTCCTTAGATTTTGAGACCGATGACTCGGATTTTATGGCGTGAATTACGAAATGTGGTGTTTCAGACTCTGAAGAAGGGATATATTCTGAATCTGATGATTCTGTTGAATAACAAGATGTTTCAGTATCTGATCTTGACCTTTCTAAATTAGTAGAAGATGTTCGAGATTTACAGATTCTGTTTCTTGATTCATTCACATTTGTTGCAACACGGACTGACTGAAAATGATATTTTATTTTATGCACTTCCCAAAAATGCCATTGAATATGTTTGATTTAAACATACATGAGTATATTTTTTCATATTTATAATTTTAAAAACATACCTCACATGTTAAACTCTCGCTTTTAGATTCTGAGACCGATAATTCGGACTGTACAGCATTATTTTCATGATGTGGTGTTTCAGAATCTAAAACAGCTATTCCAGCGTTTGAACTCGACCTTTCCAAATTTCTAGAAATCGCTCGAGATTTCGAGATTCTGGTTTTCGATTTCTCAACTTTTGTTGCAACAAGGACTGGCTGGAGAAAATATTTAATTTAAATAATTTTCCACAGAGATACTTTAATCACATTTTTTTAACATACCTAAGCACATTTTCTCTTGCGAATTATCAATTCATAAGAAAATGAATAAAACATCCCATAAGTCTCCATAATTCGTAAACAAATTAAAAATATTCGACTTGGAAAACATACCTCTGGTAAGGATTTTGAATTAATCGAATGAGATTTTGAAGGAAGTTCAGAAACAGGTGCACATATTGAAGTCTCTTCTTTAAATTTTGAGACCAATGATTCAGATTTTACGGCCTGCATTCTGTGATGTGTTGTTTCAGAATCTGAAGAGGATCCATCTTCTGAATCAGATACCAAAACAGCCGTTCTAGCACTTGAACTGGAACTTTCTGAATTTGAAGGAGACTTTCGAGATTCCGAATTTCTGGATGGTTCATCACTTGATTTATCCACATTTGTTGCAACATCAATTGGCTAGAATGTTAAATTTGGTAGATTTTATACAAATGGCTCTGATTTCCTCAATATTTAAACATACCTTTTGTTGAGGTTTAGAATCCAATTAATTATATTCCATAGTTAAATCGTTTGTTGTTAAATGAGAGAATTTGGATTATGAACCGGATCCAAGAGTTTAAAAAAGATTTTGGACTAAATTAATAATTAAACAAACATTCTCAAGCATTTCTGGATTTTAATTTGTACAGCTGAATATTCTATAGGTGTGAAAGCAGTAGAATTAAAAAAGATATTTTTATTTTGTATTTCAACGTACCTCGTCAAAAGATAAATTTTGGAGTCCATTTATGGTTGCATCTTCCAACTCTTTTCGTGTGAAAATACAGCTAGAAATTGGAAAACAAATATAAAAACAACAGCCTTAGAACATTTTTACTTGACACTTATGATATAAAATTTTATTATATCATAATGAATTACTCTAAAATTGGGAAATCTGTTGAAAATATTTGATGCCTACATAAAACTTGAGTGTGATTTCCTACTTTTTGATCAAATAATAAAAGTCTGAAAAATTGAAAATATCGAATCATTATGTGAGTTAATCGAATATTAAATGGTTAATTTACCACAAGCAAGTATCAGCTCCCATTGCCAGTTTAGATGATTTGCATTTAGGAGCAAGTCTCGAGTCTCCAATGCTATAAATAAAACAATATAAAATGTTTAATTTCGAATAGAAATAAGAAAATTGAACAATTTGTAAAGAAAGTGTAGGGCTGAATGTATAGCAATGTGCCATTTCAGAAATGTATAATTTTTTAAATTTTCAGTGAAACTTCTGAAACTTGAGCACTTATTTACAATAATTAGAGATATATAAAAAAATTTTTTTGTTCCAAAAGGGACGCATTTTCAACCAAATAGTCGCAATTTCAAAAGAATTGTTGAATCTTCAATTAAAATTATAAATCTTCGACAAAAATTCGATTTTTATCCAGGAAGTTTAAGTCTAAATAGGATTATTGAATTTTCAATAAAGAAATGGATTCACAAAAAAATAGTCATTGATTATTGAACCAAAAATATTTACATTTAAAAAAAAGCAGTAGAAAATAGACAACAAAGGAAGGAAGATATTAGCTCCCAGTCAAAAAGTGCACTTTTCATCCATAAAATAATTTTTAATCAAATTGTTGAATTTTAAAGGCCGAGGCTAAATAGCCAGACTCGTATAGTTTTACTGGAGAATAGTTTTTTGGATTTTTAATATAATTTTTGATGATGAGAAAAAAACCACGTGTCCCATGAAAAATGATTGGGATGGAGAATGTACAGAATTTTTAGGTGGAAAGTTTTGTCTGACAACTTTTTTCCGTATCTCTCACAGATTAGTCGAAAAATTGAATTTTTTATTTTTCAGTATTTTATTCTATGAATAAAATCAGGAGACATGTTCAAAAAAGGCAGATTACGAACTTGTCCTTTCTTTTTGGTCCTTCAAAATGTGTGCCAAAGGCCAATCGAATCCGATTAGTCTTTCAAAAGTTATGTGGTATATACAGACGACAACAACGACAGACACCAACGTGAAACCTGTCTTTTTGGGCTCACACCAGGGGTCTCGAAACGTGGAGATTTCATTATACCCGCGAAACTCGATTTTCACATGAAACCAATATCTTCTCATTATGATGAGTATGTGAAAAAAAAGGATAGTTGGATTTTCTCATTCGGTTGCATTGGATTCGGAATCCATATCGTTTTTTTTTTAAATTCTACAGATAGGTTGTGAATTTGATTATTCTATTGGAAATGGAACTACTCTTTTTTGGTTAAAATGTATCTATTTTGGTTGAAAAGTCAACCATCTGGTTGCAAAATTATGTTTTTCAACTATCAATTAAAATATTTTGTTAAAAATTCATGTATTTTGTTGATTATTACCTTTTTTCTATTGAACGTCCTTTATTTCAGATATGAAATCAACAATTTGATTTTGAAAAAACTATTCGTCCGGAAATTCATATCCAGGTGGAAAATTCAACTACTTTGTGAAAAATTCGTTTTTCCTATTTTACTTGAAATGAAATAAGAAGCAAATTTTTTGTGTAAAATTAACTTTTACAACGGCCATGCCACTCTCGAAAAACCAGCTCCTGTCCGATCACTGAAGGTTAGCAGCGTTGGGCGTGGTTAGTACTTGGATGGGTGAACGTTCGGGAATACGGCGTGCTGTTGTCATACTGGCGGGAAACTGATGTCCTCCTGTGTATTTAGCTCAAACAAATTTGACTCTTTACGAGTCACTCTTACCCCGCAAGGGCTTAAGTCTTAATGGTACAAAAATTTTTATGTTGAAAACTGATATGTCTGGTGAAGAATGGAATTATTCCTTGAAGAATGTATTGAAATATTCATTTGTTTTTAAAAAGTGCCTCTTTTTGGCATCGGAATCCTTTCCCATCTGTCTGTTATTTGCATTTCTTTATCTCTCTCTCCTAATTCCTCATAACCTATAGTGCTCTCTACTCCTATCCCACGATCTCTCCTCCCTTTTAGTCTCTTCTCTTACCATATACCCCGGCGTTCTCCATTCTACTAATATTTTGCTCTTGCATCTTCTCTATTCCCTTTCTCTCCTTCCATCCCCATATCTCTGCCCCATAGCCTAATACTAGCCATGCTAGCGTATAAAACAATCTCATACGCTTCTTCCAGTCCTTTTTAAACCTTCTTTTCTCGATTCCTCATATCTGCTTCATTACTCCCGCTGTTTCCTTATCCTTACCTTGATATGAGCTCCATGCTCCCCATTCTCTCGCACTATGAATCAAAGATACTTAGATTCCTTCACTTCCTGTAACTCCTTACCTTTACATCTCGCTATCTATTTTTTCTTGCTTCCTGTCCCCTTTCATAACCTCATTACTTTCTTTTAATCTGTATTAAGGCACAGCTCTTCTTTATATATCCGATTCCGTAATTGAACCCGTCATTTACAAGAAGCAAAGAGGAAATTTATAAAGGGTAGAGCAATGGGAGGAACGGTGATGAGAATAAGAAAGAGTTGATAGCGAAAAAAAAGATGAAAATGGGTTTGGAGGAACAATAGGAAGGAGTAATGGCATAACAGATAATGATAGGATAGCAGAGGTGGAAAATAGGAGGGGTATATGTAAATGGAGATATGGAGCGAAACACAGAGGAAGGAAAAGCAGAAGGTATGAAATAAATCATAGGAGGAGATTTCAATGCCAGACCAGGAGAAAGAGAAGAAAAAGAATGGGGAGAAGAAGGGGATGGATTTGGGAGGAACTCTTAAGACAAAGTAGTGGATGAAGACGGAAGGAAATTACTGAGGCTTGAAATAGGGAAGTGCGAAAAATAGGACCATCTTTTACTCATAGGGACAATGGAGGGCGAAAAAAGTGACGAACGGGAAATAGCGAAGAAAAATAAGGAAAAAAAAAAGAGTAAGGTTTTCTTGAAAATTTCTGCGTTTTGTTCAAAATTTGTATATTTCAATAAAATATTATTCTACTTGGTATAATATGTGACGTGGAATGGGTAAATGAGGCATACGTGTAAGGTTCATTCTCTCTTGCCTTTTTTCTGGGGTTTACTGCAGGTAGCTCGTAGTGAGCCGGCCGGACATTTACCCCAGAATGAACCTTACAAATTTTCACGAAAGCCTCATTTCCTCATTCGACGTCACATATCCATCTTTCTGGTTGCAAATTCCACTACTGGATTGAATGTTGAATAACTTTCAATTTTTTTTTTTTTTTGTAGGGTTTACCTCTTTGGGTAGAAATTCAATTGTCGGGTTTTAAATTAGCCTTTTTGATGAAAGTTCAACTGTTTTGCAGGAAATTTGTCATTTAGGCTCGAAAATTAACACTTAAGTTGCGTTGGAATTCCCTTAATTATAAATTTCGCATTTTGAAACTTTCGAAGTGGAAGTTTCCAAATGAAACTATCAACGGCACATTGCTAGATGAATGTTACAAAAATAGTGAAACTCACAAATATTTATCGACATTTAGAATCTCTTTGGATTTTACACAGTCCTCGATGAACTTTACATTGAAGACTACGCGATAAGCGTAGCATCGAGACGGCAATGTAAACGTCAACACCTTTTCATCCTGTTCTTTTCTAATTTTCCCTCCATTTCTCTAAAAATAAATTAACAAATATATAAATTGAATATTCCCTAGAACAATATACGTGATAAACTATTCATCCTCCAGATCAAAATTCAGGAACTAATTTCATGGTATTGATGGTTCCAAAATACTCGGAATTTTATAGAATGGATCGAATAGAAAACGCAATTTCACGAGTGACAATCATTCCAAATAAGAAAAACATTTGATTTCTTTAGAAAATATATACATACTCCGATCAAATTTTTGTATTTAGCAAATGATTCTTCCGGCAGATCAGCAAGGTGGAATTCCATGGGCGAGCCATTTATACGTTGGAATAATGGAGCCATACTTTCAAATTTTAATTCTCATATCTTTGTAAACACAAAAAACACAACAAAACATTGCGCGTTGTCATAACACTTCTTGAGGTTATGTTGCTCCTCACCCTCGCACATGTTCTGAAAAAGGCGCTAAATTCAGTGGTACCAATACCAGTTACCAGATTACCAGTACCAATTTCACTATAGGTAGAGGCAAATACATATAGGAATCAAGAAAAGAGGAATCCCCTACTCCTCACCACCTATCAGTCACACTCCTAGGTTCCCGCCCACCCCTCGCTCGATTTGGCGCGTTAATTGAAAATTGAAAAAACCACGCGGTGAACACTTGCCTAGTAAGGAAGTGTTTATCAGGAACAGGGTTTACAGGAACAGGGTGGCGATTCGGCCGACGATTTCAAATTCCCAGTTCTTCCCGGTCATTGTTTTTCAATTTTCCCGGTAAACTAGGAGTAACATATTTATATTTGTCGCAAAACACAAACATTTATTTTTATTCATGACGTTCATTCTAAACATCCTTTAACACAACAGATTAAAAATTGAAAAATACAACAATTTTGAAAAGATAATTCAAATTTTCGACAAAAAAATATCATTTTGTTTCATCTCATCATCCGTGCACAAAATTCTTTTGCACGGTGGAAAAACCATTGAATCCTTTTCAATTCCAATGGGCCTGCTTTCCGAAGAAACGCAAGAAGCGTTTTTTTTTTCATTTTTGATATTTTTATATTAATTTGCTTAAAGCTCTACTGGCCTTAAGGAACACATTCTCATTACAATACTCGCCACTGATATTTACATCTTGCATATAGTTTGGCTAGCTAATTGAATTTTTCATTGTTCAAGAAGCGTTGTCACGATCAAAAAAGAAAAAACAACGCCGTATTGGGAAAAATTTCATGTAAAACTTGTGAAACTTTTCAAGATGAACAATTTTTCTATAAATTATCTCATCTTGTCTCTTATTGTTTGGCTTGAAGATGGAATTTTTTATTTTTGTAAGTGTGTTATCACGATGGAAACGAAAACT
>WSXT02163311.1:0-10009 GCA_011762715.2 Neuroterus valhalla | reverse complement strand
CCCTCCAGGATGATCTTTACAACTTTTCGAGTTTTCTCGAAAAATCGAAAATTCAAATTTTGGTCACACAAAAAATACTTTTGGTCAAACTACGCAGGGTACTGGAAAATATGAATGAACTAAAATTGTGCCCCAAAAAATGTCTACAAATTTGGAAAATCGACCTCTTTGGTAGGAAAAGTAGTTTTTGCTTAATTTATAAAAAATGAAAATAATGAACTTTGGTACAATTGACACAAGCTTAGGAAAAGTCAAATGGACGCAAGTTCTTTACCAGTTAATTATCTTCAAATTTGTTATACTTCTTTGACAGGATATGTAGTTCTCATTACAATCAGGAAAAATAAATATAAGGATGAAATAATAAAATTTTTGAAAAAATGACTAAGGCTAACTCAGGAGATTGATAGAGAAAAGTTGTTCACCCGAAAAATATCTGTAAATTTGTTGATTTTTCCCATTGGACGCGCGGTTTTTGTTTCGATTGTAGAAAATAGATTTAAAAATTGAAAAATTGAATTTCTAGAAAAACTACACAGCATGTGAAAAAAATTAGGCAACAAAACTTCTCCACTAATTTGGACAAACTTTGATCGGATGCGCAGCACGAGGCATGCGATGAGATTGTATTCGTTAAAGCCGAAAAAGCTTTAACAAAAGAAAATTTATGCTCATCAAATTGAAGTAGTCGACATTTCGCTTTTGAGTTTCACAAGCTCTATATACAACTGTAGGGAAGTACTAAGGCCGAGCGCGTAGCGCGAGGTAAATTCATAACTGAGCGCGGAGCGCGAGGCGAGTTTACCCCCGTTCTACATGAACGCATTTTGAGCTGCGCTCTGCGTCAAACGAAATACTCCGTCCCTTTTCATCTGCGCGTTTCAGTGTGAAAGTAGCTGACAGAGTGTTGCGTTTGACGTAGAGCGCAGCTAAAAACGCGTTCACGTAGAAAGGGGGTTACCATCGAGCGCGGAGCGCGAGATCCGAAAGACGCGCGCCCTAGGCACGCTCAAACTTGCGAGCAAAGCTAGCCGCGCGAGATAAGAAAAGCTGCCCGCGCTGCGGGCAGTTTTTTTAAATGTATAGATTATATTCTCATCTATCATTTTACGTAGCCGAAGGAATTAATTATTGCTTAGGTTCATAAACTATGTTCAGACCTGAATAGGTCAAAACATAAGAAATTAGCAAAGCCTAACCTCGTATGAATGCTTATTTTTTAACTAACCTCGAGTGCAGGAATTGCCGTGGTTGACCCTGCTACAAGAAAGTGCCTGGTCGGGCCAACCCTGGTTAGCTTCCATGGCTAGGAAGCCCACCAGACACTAGTCCGGATACATTTTCTTTCGAAATTTCAAAATTTTCAAGAGACTGCACATGCCCAAAAACCTAAAACGAAGGCTATATAAATAATTATTCCAAAATTACGATTCACAATATTATCAGGTAAGTAGCTTCTGTCCGAAACTGACCCCCCTCCCTCCCATGGAACATGGTTTTTTCTAGTACTTTTAGATTAACATTAGGGTTATCAATAAATAATTTATTGCCAATAGATAATTTGTACATATGACTATCGATTTTAATATAATGTCGATCATTATACACATGAAATAAATATTTTATACATTTAGTACTGTCTAAAATAACTATTTACATCATCTTTATAAGGGGTATAAGGGCTACGTGGCCTGTACTCTGTACCCCCTTTCTCCAACGTAGTTTTTAGGTAGCTTTTCACCCCCCCCCCCCTCCTTCCCGCTCAGTGTTTGGATAATTGATATTTTTAATGAAGTATATAGCGCCATATAAAACTTTAATTCTATCTTTCTTCTTACCTCAGATCGCTTCGTTGTCTTAGCCATAGAAAGGAAATCACAATTTTTCTCCAATCTCTAGGCAAGAATTCGTTAACGTAATTTGACTTCTGAGATTCACTGTATTTATTTCGATTTTCATAAAAAGTCAAATGAATTTACCGGATTCCTGCGTATGGGAAAAATTTGTTAACAAGGCTGTGGCTGGATTACTCACCTGGGTCCCGGTTGATATCCAAGCAGGAATTCGACCTGTTTACCATGCCGTTTCTAGCTCGGTTTCTAGCCGGATATCGGCCAGCTTACCTGCCCAGCGCAGCGCGCGGATAAAAATGTGGCTATCCGGCCGTATCCCTTATTCGATTTTTACCCGGGCTGAAAAGCTTGAAATGTGGAAACAGAGGCTAACGCTACAGGTAGTTAAAACTGTAAGAAAAAAGGTTTTTGATCAAAGCAGTTAGGAGTAGTTTACCGTTAAGTCCCAACATACCTGTGTGGATATGTTTAATACTGTCAGATTGTAAGCACATAAGCAAGAGAATATTGAACTGGCTTGTGTTTCTTAAATATTAGTGGAAAGTATAGATAGTCAACAAATTTGTCCTTGCGACCTGCCACAAAACAATTTTTTTGTTGAAAAATCTCTAATACGAAAAGCAGACAAATACAACTTCACTAACTTACTCATAGATGATAGATGATGGATGCTTTCTTAAATTGAAGGCTATAGCCGGAAAACCATAATGCAACTCGAAGTATAACTGGGTTCTGTAGCTCAAAAATACATTCACCTTAAGTAACTCGGATCAAATGTGGCTTGACCTGGATGCTGCGTCACTCGCTGGAAACCTAGATCTTTTCCTGAACAATTTTTCTGACTACCTTTGGCGTTCTGACTATGAAAGAACACTCCATTCAAGTAGTCTCCAGGTCCTCCAAAATCTTAAACTCTATCCGCACTTCCAATCATATTATCATCTTAAATTACCTTTCTATACCATTGCACTGAGAAAAAAGGATACTTGTACCAAGTTAGGTTTACTTGGCTCAAGTAAATGGAAGTCCTGAAACCGCACAAACAAATATTTATTTGAAGCAAACAAATGTATGTACTTTGGATGAAAAATTTATTTATTTCAGCTAAAGAAATTTTGATAGGGTCAAGTTAACGTTGTTCGATTCAAAAGGACGAGCTATTTGTCGTCAGGTAATATTTCTTTGAATGGAACAAATGTTAATTCGAGATAAAAATGAAAATGTCAAAATCAAGTAAATGTTTTATATGCTCCAAACATTTTTCCCTTATGTCAATTTTCGAAGATGTAGAGTAAAAAAAACCACTGATTCGAATAAATATTTCTTTGACCCAAAAAATGTGAGTGTTCAATAGAGTATATTGTACTTCAATTGTAGTACATATTTTCCTAAATGAATGAAAAAAATCTGCCTCCAGCAGGAAACGAACTTGGGTCCGTTGAGTTTCAAGACCACAGCGATAACCACAACTGCAAGATGAAGCTTTGAGTCTTGTAGCTGTATCCAACGCTCGACCATAAATATCAAGGAAATTTTCCGCAAAATCACATTAACGAGTAATTGATTCAACCAAATAACTATTTGGTTAAGGTACTGATCATTTGGTATAAAAAATTCAATTCTACTAATCGAAATAATCATTTCCTTCAGCCGAAGAAATAAGTATTGATGTAAAGACAATATTCTATCCATCCCTGTCACAAAGAGAATACATACAGGACAAAATCTATCAGGGTCAAAAGAAAATTCATAATCTTCATGAAGTACAATATCCCTAATTCACACTACAAGTTTGAGTTAAGCAATAATAGAACACTGAAGAAAAAAAAGTTTTGGACCAAGTAAATGCATTTACTCGCATCCTATTTCCTGGGATCAAGAAAATATTCTTTTATTATTATTATTATACCATTAGGCCAAATTTCTTTCAGGGTAAGCGTAACTCGTTTGGTTCCAGCCACGCTTTACTACTGGAAAATAGAGAATAATTGATATGGAAAGATTTGAAAGTGGAATTGATATGGGAACTTCCGAGCAAGGGATGTTTATGAGAAGGAAGCAGGGATCAGTCTTAGAATTCATTGCGTGTTTTTTGCGAACATAAAAAAACTGGTTCCATTTTTAATCCTAACTTTTCAATCCAAAAGCTTCGCTTGAAACGCGGCATTTTCAGTAAACAGAGGCTTCAATTGAATTGTTGAGAAGAATGGATATACGCGAGGCTACTCTGGCAACATAAGAGGTAAGACCTGATAAAAACAATACACAGCAAAAGTAAGTTCAGTCTTTCTGGTTTCAAACGACATACTCGTCCTGTGCAATATCGCTCCGACACGCGTCACTTCCTGATCTCTCTAGTAAACAACCCGTACAAAGAGTTTCGCGAAGCCATTAAAATAATCCACTAAGTGATATCCTTACACGAGCTAATTATTTTCCAGAATCGTTTGTTTCAGGCTTCACACTTTTTGTTATATACAATAATTACTCTCCAAATATTCCTATTTTGGCATACATCTCTTGCTCCTTCCACACCCATGCATCTTTTCATACAGGCTCTTGTGTTTCTACGGCTCTTTATATTTCTCCTGTTGAGGGTCTCATTCACACATTCTATCCATTCCTCCTTTGGTCTGCCTCTAGTTACGCTACCATTCACCCTACCTAGATACACTTGCTTTGTTAATCGTTCTTCATCAATTCTCTCCACGTGACCCAACCATCTCAGGAAATTTCTCTCACTCTTGTCAAACAGCGTTTCTTCTATGCCACATTCTTTGAGAACCCACTCATTACTCACTTTATCCATTAGCGTTTTACCGCACATATTACGCAGAAATTGCATGCCGATTGCGTTGTGTTTATTCTTGTCCTTTTTTATGCGTTCAGGTCTCGCTACCGTACAGCACAGTTGGTGCTAGCACAGAACTATATCTAGCAATTTTGTCTTTATTTGTCAGCGGTGAATAAACTTCCAAGATACATGGAATTATCAACTTGTCCTAAATCTTTTCTCCATTTAGGGCAATATTGCATTTCGTGTTCCTATTCTTACTTTCAAACACAATAATTTTTGTTTTATTCACGTTAATGTTAAGAGCCATGCTCTTCATGCTGGTATCAGTCTGCTCAACAAACAGTAAAAACCTAAGGGTACACTTTGTTGCAGGTAGAATCTGAACGGTGTTCCATGAACCCTGCCTTAGAGTTCGATGAATGTGGGGTACTACTGACATGTCTTATTTCCAATTTACGGCATGGTCTTAAGATATAGATGGCGTGTTAATTGCATTACGTGAAACAAGGACCTTCCATTCGGTGGGAATATGCAAGCGGATTGCAATGTCTATACAGACTATGGCGTATGATCGGAAAAGCTGTCAAAAATTTCGTACCCCGATTCTCAGGGACTCAGAACCCCAACTGGGTAGCATGGACACCACCTAGGGTACTCTCTATTGCAGGTAGCTGGTACCCAAAAACGGGTGTCCCATTCACACTTTGTTTTTACTGTGCATCCTCTGCAAATCCTCGGCTGATTCTGCCGTAAAGATCTTGTCATCTGCGAACGCAGGGCCACAGACTTCCACTGTCCCAAGATCAATAATTTCCTCGTCAAAGAGAGCCATTCTCAGTCTTCTTAGAATAGTTTCCAGAATAGTTTCTCATTTTCTTCAGAATAATTTTGCATTTTCATATCTTCTTCCGTTTTGATTTTATCATTGCTTTCTTTTATTGATATATTTGCTTTTCTATCTTTATCTCTATAATCATCTAAAACCCTAGTCCTTTCCTATGGCTAAGATCTCTAGTATTCAAAATTCTCGAGTACGCATCTTTTCTCTCGTTGATTGCGATGCGTATTTCATCATCCCACCACGCATCGCCGGACTTTCTTCCTACACTAGCAGTAACACACATTTCAGAAGTACTCTCGAAGATTCCATTCCGCACTATTATCCATGCACCCTCTAAATGATTGTTGCACAATTCTGTCTTCCAATCTTCTTTGTGATGCCCTTTCGCCTCTGCACCAAGTATACGTGTGTATCATTTTGTGCCCAAACCAGGTGTTTGTAATGAAAAATCCCTTTTCCAAGCACAAACTGATAAATTTATCCATCAACAGGAGCATAGCATACACTCATACATTTTGACACGCGCTTTTGCTCTCTCATTCATCATTTGACCAATTCCTTGTCTACTCCTGATCAGAGTTCGAGACCTTACTCCAGCTTATTATTCTCACATCCCTTCTTCTTTGTTTCCGGTACGCATAAAATATCTAGTTTCCTTACGTGCATAGTATCCCGCAACTCCTTTCTCTTTCGATCATTTACACTTGTGGCATTCTACACACACAGTCTCCATTCGATTTCCAAATTGAAACTAAAATAGGGAAGGGAATAAGCAGGGCCAAATTTATCCTTCTTGCCGCCCCTGGACAGAAGTGAACTTGACGCCCCCCCCCCCCACACATTTTTTATTTTAGCCACAATTTGCCGCTCCCCGCTCTATCCGAAAATTTGCTGCCCTAGGCAGTTGCCCATAAACGCCCATGCTTAAATTCGGCCCTGGAGATCAGTAGTACAGGTCAATGAAAAGGAAAATTGAAGAATAATTAATTTTGTTTTCACATTCTCGTCCTAATGAAAAGGTATTGGTTTTATTAAACTCCGACTTTCACAAATTTCATTCTCATTATGCGCTTCGCTCGCAAGTTTCGCTCGTTCGATTTATGCTCAGTTCTTTTAATAGTCTAAAGCATATGCAGAGTTGCAAATATTTCAAAATTATTAGAAACCCCTACCACTTTAGAATATTATTTAATTTTTTTCAATTTTTAATTGATAAAAGTTTCTAATTAATTTACTTAAGCCACATTCTCATTACAATACTAACCCTTGAGATTCATATCTCGCATAACTTGGGTGGCAAATGGAATATCTCACTGTCTGAAAATCATGAATAAAACGAAAAAAAATCTGCCCGCTGTGCGGCCACATTATCATGGCGTGATATGCGCGCGGCTCGCTTCGCTCGCAAATTTGAGCGCGCCTCCGCGCCCTATTCGGATATCGCACTTCACGCTCGGCTACTTCCGTGCATGATTCAGTTTACAGTGTAATGCATACACATAGTTTCAAATAATGTGAAACTGTTGAAAAACCTCTACTTCCATGAAGATTATTAAATTTTTTTTTTGAATTTTTTGATGAAACGTTTTTCTAGAATTAATTTTACTTAAGGCTCTACTGGCTTCAAGGAACACTATGTCATTTTAACACTTGCCACCGATATTCACATTTGTCATAGTTTGGCTAGCAAATTCAATTTTTCATTGTTTGAAAATCGATGTCACGATTGAAACACAAAATATACGTCTCATTGAAAAATAGTTATCGTAAATTTACAGATTTTTCTTAGCTGAACTATTTTTGTATTTTTTTTCGTATCTCGCATAGTTTTGCTGAAAAATGGAATTTTTCATATTTAGTAACATTTTTCACGATTTAGACAAAAACGATGTATCTTATGAAATAAGTTGTCAGGAACAAATTTTTAGATCTTTTTAAAATGGATAATTTTGCTTTGAACATTTTTTGCACCTTGCATAGTTGGGGAAATGAACATTATTTCTAATTTTTGAAAAGCTATTTCGATGGACAAACCCAGAACCATTGGTCAAAAATGGCTGGTTAATGAACTCGTCCTTTCATTTTTGCTTAAAAATGTGTGCCAAAGCAAAATCCAATATGATCATCCTTTCGAAAGTTATCGAGTCTACAGACAGACATACTACTGTCCCATGGAAGAACCTAGTAAGTGACTTTTTCCATAGTGACTATTTTCAGGCATATCTGCGTAAGAAAATAACCTCTATGGCAAAAGTCACTTACTAGGTTTTTCTTTTGGACAGCAGCATATACCTTCGTAAAAATCGTTTTTTCTTACTCAGGGGTTCTCAAAACGTGGAGATTTTATTTAATCCGCGAAAGTCGATCTTCTGTCTGTCTGCCGTTGTCGATGTAGTGTGCATGCTGGATAACTCTTGGAAGAATCATCTGATTTCATTGCCCTCTGGTAAACATTAGTTTCAACGGTTACGGCTCTGTCAATCAAAAATGCTTTTCGAAAAATCAGAATTGCCATTCGACAGATGAACGAATAAAAAGATATACGAAATGCAATAAGAACGTTAAATTAAACATCCTTCATCTTTCAAACTTCTACGAATTCGCTCTATACTAGTTTTTTTATGAGACGCGTAGTAAGTAAAATATGCAAGATAAGGAGGAATTGTCCGATAGAACACATGTTCATTATTGCAAAATCTACAAATCAGCTGTTCACTTCTTCTTGGCTCGCAGATCATTTTGCTCGCAAGTTTGAGCGTGCCTATTGTTTATTTCAATAATTATGCAGATTTAAAAGTAAATTCTTCATAACCATCTCTTTTAAATCACACGCCATCAATTCATTCCCATATTTTTAATGTACTACGTAATCAAGTATAGATAAAGATTACATTTCCTGAAGCTCTGTAGGCTTCAAGGTACACATTCTCATCGTGACATTCGCTCTTCACGCTTGATTTCTGACACACATTTTAATATATAAGTTTATTACCTAAGCTTTATCTTTCCAAAAGAAATCACATGTGCTGATTAACATACCAGCAAGTGTACCGATTTGATCCATTCATTTTTTCGGGAGTGCAATTTCAGACGATTCTGATACTTTCTCAGTCATCTACAAAAGATCTACAAATTTCCATTGGACTACTCTTCAATAACACGCACATTTTAAAAGCCAACAACTAACATCAAATTTCTGTACAAATTCCATTATTAAAGATTAATGCAATTTCCCCACTCATTATTATTGATTATTTTATTTTTTGCATTATTTTATTTTTATTGATTTATAAGAGAATTGAATAAAGAAAAAAGGAGGAAGACATACATACCAACTTATATTATGCATACACCATACACATGTTTAGACGCGCATGTAAGAAAGAGAGAAAGAAAGAAAGAGAAAGAGGAATGACAGCCAATAGAAACACGCTGTTTGTGCGTCATTCGTAATATATTAACTGCTACATATATGCAAGAGGGAAAAGAAAAAAATAGAGGGAGAAAGAGGCCCTTTGTACTGATATACACTCGTCGTGAGTGGTGGAGTGGGGGCAGGCATAAGTAATTTCCGCTGCACAACTCCGTTACGTTACGGTTCGCATTTTCCTGCGCTAGCCCCACTGCGGTGTATTCCGCCGTATATCCAAATTAGATGCCTCTAACTCACTTTGTTTATTTTGTTCATTTTTTAGACGCTGCCTTAACTCTTTGCGAAACTCGCCTATAAAATAATTAATAATATACATTCAAGCGGAAAGAAATTAAGTCACGACGCACACATACTCCATGTCTTAAGACGAGCAAGCAAAATTCGTTACAGTATAAGTAGTTATATGCGGCAGAGGAGAAAGAAAAAATTACTGGGAGTGATAAGGAGAGGGGGGAGGAGCACTGAATTGCGCCCTAAAAGTTATTTTGAGCTCCGTTTTCTTATTTCATCCCAATGCGCTTTGTCCTGATCATGCCGTCAAGAAATCATGCAAAGCAAGCTTCGGTTCAGTGCTGGCCGAGCGTTATTGAATGCGGTGCATCCAGGAATAATTACTGGACTGCTGCAAACTCTGCCGAGTTTCCAATAGGACACTATTATTCGTGCTTTGAATAAGACGCCGTTCTTACAACAACTAAGACATGATAACGCGTTTCAATCAAAAATAAAGTTAACTTATTCGAACCAAACATAAAGAATCGTATAGTTTTCTTCTATATGTATTCCTTCTTTTTCTCTTGCCTCTTTAGTTACATAATGAGAGTATTCGAATAAAACGAACATACAACGATTCAATTATATTCTAAGATTCTCATCTTAGTCATCTTCATCAGTTCTGACAGAAGATTCAGTTCGCCATCCGCAAACTAGAGACCTACTGCACCGACCCATTTAAGTAATCAAATCTTTGAAAACTTCTACGTCATTTAGACAAGATGCTAATTTTTCAATTATTATTATTATTATTATTATTTATCAGCATTTGGAACTCGAAAGTTCATTGCCTCATCTACCCGAGACCGCCA
>WSXT02163300.1:0-10009 GCA_011762715.2 Neuroterus valhalla | reverse complement strand
TGTATGAAAATCAAAGAATAATGGAATTCTATTATTGGATTTCCATTCTTCTTTAGTTTAATGTTGTATAGCCGTCAAACAATATTTAAGAATTATTTCGGAATTTTTTACTTTGATTTGGTAAGTAACATCGGTGATTAAACTCAAAGTGGCCCATCTCACCCTATCTCACCCTACGTATACGTATGTAATACGCACTATTGGGAATTTGAGTTGCAATGCGGGACCTTATACCTATTTGAGTTCCTATATAGTACAGAAATTTGGCGGTGGTACTGTTACAGTGAAAAATCTTGTTGGAGAAAACGTTTTTGTTGATAAACGTTTCGAATGGTTGAAACGACTTAAGTCGTTCCACACACGATTATAATACAAGAATTAATCGCTCTTTTATCTTCGATCATGTTCCTGGAAGACGGCATTGCAACAGCATACTCACACAATGTTTTAAGAGAAAGTAGCAACATTTTTATCACATTCAAATTATATTCTTGAATAAACGTGTTAAGACTAATGGTAATCATATGCATGCCGAACCTCATAGGCAGCCAAGTTTGTTTTGATACAGCAGCGCCTCTTTGCTCGCGGTGGATTTTTTATTTTCCAATACCACACGGCAGCGGCGGCTTTAATTCTTCAATTCTCTTGACCATCAAGATAAGGCAGAGAAATCTATATAATTTTTTATTTAGTTTTTGGAGATATCTTCTTGTTTCAAATTGACGTGAAAAATTTCAATCATTTATAGAGCAGAAAAATTCATTTTTATACACATCTTTATTGTTATGTTCTTATTCCTATCAAATGAATTATCCCGATATAATCTTATTATAATCATATAGAACATCACGAATTGAAAATACTTGTATTGTTATAGCTTTGCACTGTTTCTTAATATCGTTCTTTGGCTCATCACTTATGTAAGTTTATTTGAACAATGATAATGCAATTAATAACACTTATTAGACTATTTTCTTATACCATTAGGCCAAAAGAACTTCCGGGGGTGAGCGTTACTCGTAAAAAATCATGATTGGTTTTTTGAATACTGTGCAAGGCAGCATTTACGTGCCAACATTTAGGCCAACAGCACGCTGTGTTTCCAAGCAGCCACGAGAACTTTTTTCTTGATCGTAGCATGACCGTTGGCAACTTCAATCGTTTCAATCCACGCATTTTTATATCCATGAGAATAAAAACTGGTTTTCTGATAATTATGTTCTCGAATGAAATTTTTCAATTTAATCTTCAATTTTTGCTTCCCATCTTTCGGAAAGTTTGAAAATGTCAACATTCTCATCATTAAAATGATATAATTTTTTCTTCTTTTTGAAGCTTTGCTTCTTTTGGGAGGATATACATATACGACATACGACATGTGACACGCTGCGACACGCCAATGCATGGCACCAACGCATCCATCCCCCCTTCCCCTCTCTCTCTTTCTCCCTCCCTCCCGTTCTGCAAGCCGGTGTAGTATATAAACAGTAGACTCTGCGACGCGGACTTACACGTCGCGCGCGAGTAAAGGCTTTTATAATGAATAGTTCTGATAGTAATCCATCTGAAAATTCATGTCTGCATATAACAGTTGAAAATGACAAACTTTAATAATTTAACTTCTTTGAAATTTGAATCTCCAATCGTGATCAACTTTATACTTCCTGCTACAATATTTCTTTTACTGGCGTGCATGTATGCATAAAGTGAGAGGATAGCTGTTTTCTTCCAATCGATTACTGAAATATCAATCAAATTTATGATTTTCTTTCAACGCGAAAGAGCAAAGCTTCTGTCAGCGGTCTCACGACCGCTCTACTTTTTTCATTTATAATGTATACCCTAAACGTTTGCATATAGCATCCGTTCCCTTACATCTTGATAACACCTTTTTACATTGATTATTACCTTAATATCTTGATATCCAATCAAACTAACGATTGCTCAAGTGTTTGAACGTACGAACGAGTAAGCGAGGAAGGGAGAAAGAGCGAAACTGTATGTTATAATACTCAATTGGTACTATGTAACTTCCAATTACTTTTTCTTTGAACTCGAGCTTCCCGATCTCTCTATCCCATATACCTGCATTCTTTTCCCTTTAACTTCTCTTGCTTATCCTACCCTCTCCTTCTTTTCTCCAGAGCTGGGTAAAATGGTTTTCAAAATGTATTTGAAATGCACTGTAGAAAAAATTTTGGGGAGAATTCCCCAAAATGTTGGTAACGACAATAACAACAATGGTTTGGGGAACTTTAACCAAGAATGTTGGGGAAAATTTACCCAAGATATATTGGGGAAAATTTCCCCAAGAAATCTTGAGGAATATCCCCTTAAAATTGGGAAACTTTCACCAAATATATTAGGGAACATTCCCCAGGATATCTTGGGGAATATCCCCTTAAAATTGGGAAACTTTCACCAAATATATTACAGGAATATTCCCCAAAGAAATCTTGGGAAATATCCCCTTAAAATTGGGAAACTTTTACCAAATATATTAGGGAATATTCCCCAAGAAATCTTGAGGAATATCCCCTTAAAATTGGGAAACTTTCACTAAATATATTAGGGAATATTCCCTAAGAAATCTTGGGGAATATCCCCTTAAAATTGGGAAACTTTTACCACATATATTAGGGAATATTCCCCAAGAAATCTTGGGTAATATCCCCTTAAAATTGTGGAACTTCCATAAAATATATTGGAGAATATTCCCCAATAAATGTTGCGGAAAATTTTCCCCAAAATAATTGGAGAAAGTTCCCCAATGAATGGTGTAGAATATTACCGTTAACTTGTGAAACTTTCCCCAAATATTTTCCACAAGTTGGGGACTTTCACCAATTATTTTTTGGAATATTTTAGTTTATATTATACCCTTATATACTGGATAATATATGTTATCAATAGAATAAAAATTATACTACATATAAACTAATACATATTTATATTTTTCTCAACTAAAATTAAAAATTTAGATTGAAATTGAAGACTGCTGGTGAAATCTATCCATGAGGGTTCCTGCCCTTGCATCGCGATCTATTTTTGAAGATTTCCCGCTCCTTTTGCTTCCTTTCGGACCGATGTCTAAGATCATCCTGCAAAAAACAACAAAAAAATTTTTTCAGAATCAAAACATCATTTTATCATTATTTACATTTGAGGAGGATGAAAATTAATTTTTGAAACATACATCTGAATAAATTCCAACGAAGATGCATGCTTAGTTGGATAATTATAACCGTACACAAAGTATGCGAGCAATTAAAGCAGAATCCCCTGCAATAACGATTTCGTTTGCAAAACAATATCTCTTTCCATCAGAACGGCGCAGTGGCATGTTGCGTCATGAAGACATTCCTAGAACAAACAATTAAATATATTTTGTTGTGATGTACATAAAAAGTGTGGTATTCTCTGAAAAAAATATTTTGTTATGCTAAAATTTACCTTTTGCAACTAATACCGGCCTGGAAGAGTCTTGAGTATTCTTGATATCCTCATCTGAAGCGTTGGTATCCTGAACACAAAAATGTGGTTAATTGAACAAGTTGATACAAAGATTTATATTTATTTTGCTTAGTCAATTAGCTCAGGTAATTAAAATTTTGTTATTGTCTGAAGACCGGCAACATAACCCAAACTTCAGCAGAGAAAATATACTCAAAAAGATATGTAGGATGTCTAATCTTTTATAAAAATAAAATTTAAACATAAAAGTAGTTGAAAATTTTTAACAAGTAAGCAAGAAGCAAGAAAGCAATTTAAATTTTCATATTAAACACTCACCTTTTTAATCCAATTTTTGGAGTCGATATTCTTCTTTTTTTTCGTTAACCAATTGCACTCATTTTCCGCTTTCAACTTTATGTTAATTCACTATTAAATAAAATTTTGCTACTATGTAGCTTCGGTTTACTTCTATTTAATGCGAGAGTCTAAATGGAAGTGTTGCAAGTTCAAGGTTTTCGTGGGCGGAAAATTTGCTTGAAGGTTTCCGATTGTAAAACCAGGTAAAACTATGTACCCCCTAACGATGATAGGTACAAACTTCAAAATATACTGACTTGGTTTCGGATAACGTTTAAGACGGGGCCGTAGACACTTTTTTTCTCTCTCACTGCAACCAATTCGACTTAATCGAGTGGAATTACCAAAAATTGGAATTGTATTTTAAAAGATAGTAGACAAAAGCTGTATGAGCCTAACAGACTAAAATAGTAACATTATTTTCTCAGGAATACGTACCTAATAATTTTTGTTAATTTTGAAATATTCTTCGCTTAATTGAATTAAACTTCAAAGTTTAAATATTAAGCCTGAAGGATTGCAAATCTAGGTTCTGAACTGTTAACTGTATTTGCTTACTTTGATAATTTCTTCTAATTTTGGAGTAAATAGATTGGAAACCTTTTGCACAATATCCTATCCTAAAAGAAAAATATAAGTCGTATTATTATAAATACATTCGTATTTTTCCAAGAAAAAACACAAGTAACCAAGAGAATTTTTTCAAATCAATATTTCTTATTTCTCATTCTATCAAAACAAATTTTAGAATGAAACAATATAAGAATAAATTTATCTTAGTTAGAGAAATGTGAATTGATTAGAGATTTAATCACGAGTCGTTAACGATTTACTGTTTATTATTATAAATGGAATTAACAGTTCAATACTTTGAAATATTAGAATAGTAAGAATTGATGATAACTGTAATTAATAATGATATTATTATATGTTCGATCAATTTTGTTCCATTAGTAAATTATAAATGTTGTATATTATTTTTCTTTTCCAAATGGTATCAATAAGGAATTATTCAATCTTTAATATTCTCGATTGAGATGATACAATATTTTCTTGTTTTAAATTCCAATTTGATTAGTTTTGATGTTATTAAAACTTGAACTAAGAAGTAAACTTCTGAAAAATACGGAAAAGTCAATTAGTTGCATTTTCCAAAACAGTCTTGAAAAAAATAGAGTTGCACAATCCGAGCTCTGCTTATAAATGCAATAAATTATAATGAAGTAAAATCATATCAAAGTTTGATTTTTCTTCGTAAAAATGTATAACTACTTATGAAATTTTCTAAAATGTCTGAATTGGTATATATTTAAAGAAAATTCTACTAGAAACTACGAATTTCTGATAGAATTAATGCATTCTAGAAAATTCTGGGAAATCCAGTTACGACTTTCATGAAATTTGTCATTGTTTTTGTAACACAGTAACTTGATGAAATTCAGAATTATTGAAATTCGGAGTCGCCAGAAATCTTTTATCAAGCCTTTTAACTCATAAGAATGATGTTTTATCCATGCATTTTGTTCTTTGAGCCTACCTGTACTATTCCAGCAAGGGTTTCACGCTCTTTAGCAGGTCAATATTAGTTTGAAGCGATATCTCAAAATATTACTTCAGAAGCTAACAAAAACTAGAAACAGGAATATGGAAATAAAAATTGAGCTTGAAATGAATTTTTTCCTCATTTATGTGTATATATATATATATATAATATTTATTTCATATTTCAAGGTTTCTTATATATTTTTAGCCTTGAAATGGAATTTGTTCATTTATCATCACTCATATTTTCAATTTATTATTTGATAGTCGTAAGAATTGTATCATAGGAATTATTTATTGAGATTTTCCAATAACAATATTAATTACCTGATCGATAAAATGATTTACAAAAATGGAAAAATTAAATATTTTTCCAAAAATTATAGTAAATATACTTAATAATAATCAATAATTTCAATTATAATTAAATTTAAAAGATAATCAGTTAGGTTAGGTGGCCAACTATGAATAACTATATGCAATAAAAAAAACTCTGTTTATATATATATATTATGTTATGATACGTACTTTAATGAAATAAAGCATAAATTCTAGGGGGAATCCACTTAACTAGGAAAAATTTTCCACATGTTATCGAGATTACTTAATTCCCAAACTTTTGGAAATTTCGCCAAATTCATCGGAAAATTATCCAAATTTTTAGGGAAATCGCAATATGAATGTGGAAAATTCCCCATATTTTTCTGGGAATTACCTGATCCCCTAACATTTGGGGGATATTCCTTAATTTTCATAAAATTTCCCCAATTTTTGGGGAAAAATGCGAAATACATATTCCAAATAGGTTAGTAAAAAATGCAAAACGGATTTTTAATAATATATTATTTTATTTTATATCGAAAGTTAATTATAAATTATGATTGTGTCGAAGAATCATTTATTAATGTTGTATAAAGAATGAATGAAGACTGATAGATAATTAAATTTCTTTACGAATGTGTTGGTTTGCTTCAAGGAGCAATTGCTTCTCGAATATTGCGTCCCCCCTTGATCTTCTTTTCCGGCGCAAAATCATGCCTGCATAACTGAATAACCGCTCGACAGGAGCAGAAGACGGTAGATTCGTATTGTATTTAAAAAAAAAGCTCTCTGATAACTGGATAGCGATTTAGGCAACTAAAGCTTAAGGCTTCATCTTGCATATATATCGTCAAACGATATATATAGTCGATGAATTTTTACCGCGAAGAATCGAATATTGCCGGACAAGGCACTAACATTCCTGAACCGAGGTGTAGTTGTAATTAAAACGGCGTTCTATTAGTCGCAGAACTTTTACACATTCTCTAACTTGTCTAGAGTAGAACCCAAGAAAATGGAAAATTGTATTTTAAGTGGAAAATAGGTTGAAAACCTATTTAAAATGGAAAATGCAAAATGGGTTTGTTATTTTTATATAAAATGCAAAATAGAAAATGTCAATCTGCATTTCAAATACCTATTTGAAATAGGTTCATTTGAAATAGTTACCCAGCTCTGCTTTTCTCTCACCCGACCATCCCATACATGCCATAGAGATATTACAGATAGAGTAGGCATGCAATAAGTGGGAGGCGTCCTGCGGATAAAAAGAGAAAGAGGATGAAATTGGTATTGCTATCTCTCTCTTCCACTGCGCACTGCGCATGCGTAAGTCTGATTCAAGCGAGTCAACGGCTATGGTCAACGGCAAGACAGCAATACGAACTTCATTCTCTTTCTCTTTCTATCCGCAGGACGTTCTCGCTTGTACAAGGGCCTATGGCATGCCTACTCTATCTGTAATATCTCTATGATACATGCTCCTATGTCTCCTGTACCCATTCACATAATTCGAATTCTTACTTCTCATCCTTCTTCCAATACATTGTTTCTTTTGCTTCATTTTCCAGTCTCCATCTGGCTATTCTTGTCCATCTCTTTCCCCCATCCTCTGCACAGATATTTTGGCCATCCTTCTCTTCTTGTAACCTTATACTATGATTGTATTGCGGTTATCTCATCCTCTCCAACATATCTATGACCTACCTTTCTCTATCTCTTTTTCCAATCCCTCATGGTCTGTATTCTTTTCTTCCTCTAGACCTTAATCTATTACTGCCAAACCTCTTCCACATATTTTAAGTAATGTTGGCATCATCGCCACCCCCTTACTAACTGAAACTCCTTTCCCCTTTAATTTTTCACCATTCGTATTATCATCCCCACTTTTCATATTTCTGGTTGACTCTATGTAGAAAAGATCCTTTCTATTTACCCCGTTGCACATTATCCACGCTCAGTTTTCCAATTCCTTCCACCCACCATATTTCTAAACTTCATTCGGAACTTCATCTGTACCTGCTGCACGATGCCGTCTTTTTCCCTCCCTTCTTTCCCTCCTCGAAATATTTTTTTAATATTCCCCTAAAAATTTCATAAGATACTTTTCTTCATTCTAATATCTTAATTGTATGAATAATTCATCCCTTCCTTTCCTCACTCTTTTCACTACTTTCCATACCTGATTTATTTCTCATTTACTTTTTGGCCTTCTAATATTCCTCATCCCAGGTACTTTTCCTTCTCCCTCCGCTGACTTATTTCCTAATGTTGAATGTATTCATCAACTACTGTTTGCAGCGCTCACGTACAACTTCGGATGAAAAATGTCTCTCTAAGCCTCTGAGAATTAATAGCAAACAATAGCAAACAATAATGACAAAATGTGTCTACCCCATGCTTTGATGGCTGCCCTTATATATGCGGAACGTGGGGAGGTTCGGGAAGGGGAACTGCATAATTGTCGGAATAGTGTTAGACACCCTACACGTCCATTCCAACGATAATGGACGATAATGGTGTGGTATGGAGGAGATAATCAAATTTCAAAAGTACTTTTCGCACAACGGGTAGCCATTTTTGTACATGATTTCGAAAATTTTGGTACGGGGGAACGACCAGTGTACTATAAAGGTACACATGAAATAACATGCATGAAAATGTTTAGGAAAAAATTCCTAACAAAAGACACTATTAGTATACCACCTGATAGAGGCTACAGATCCGCGAATAACCAGTCGAAAATTGCAAATGAATGGTTATTGTGGAAGGGGTATGTGTTAGGGAAAAATATCAAACATGCTGGTAGATGTCGTGAACATCGTATCGATGAGGGATACCTTGTTGACGGCTACTACGAGGATGAGGGTGAACGACACATTCTTCAATTTCACGGGTGTTATTATCATGGTTGCACGCGTTGTTACACCGTGAACAGAGACAAGATGCCCCGTCACGGATCAAGTTATGCTGTGAGGTATGGAAATACCCGTGCACAGGCAGAACTCTTTCGGTCAAAGGGGTATATTGTCACTGAAATTTGGGAATGTGAGTTTAAAAAACTAAAGAAAGATACCCCGAGAAATTCTCGAATTTCTGGAAAATAACCCTTTTCTAGCACACACTCCTTTAAATCCGGGGGATGCTTTCTTCGGTGGGCGCACTGGTACGAACACCTGCTACTACCGGATAAAAATAGGAGAAAAAATATATTATATAGATATATGCTCCTTATATCCGCTCATTTGCAAAATGGGAAAGTTTCCGGTCGGTCACCCTGAAGTTTTCGTTGGCGAAGACTTCAATAAAATAATGGGTGACAATTTCAGAGGTCTCACGAGGGTAGAGAGCCTTATAAAATGTCGCGTGTTGCCGCCACAGTCTTTACGTCATTCAATACTGCCTATCCGCATGCATTCCAAGCTTATGTTTGCTCTGTATCGTACATGTTGTGAGTCACTGCAACAGACACAGTGCACACATGAGCAGAGCTTGCGAAAAATCGAAGTTACCTGGGTCTCACTCGAGCTGAAAAAAGCTGTCGAGGAAGGGTACACGATTATCGATGTGTTTGAGATATGGCAGTACAAAGTTGTACAGTATGACCCCGAGACACGCACCGGCGGCCTTTTCAGTGGCTACATAGACATGTGGTTTAAGCTGAAGCAAGAATCAGGTGGCTGGCCGCTTGATTGTGTAGACAAGGAATCTCGTTAAGCGTACCTAATGGATCACATTAGGGTAGAGGGTATTGAACTTGACAGAGAGAAAATACAGAAAAATCCAGGATTAGGATCTGTTGCAAAATTATGCCTGAATTCTTTTTGGGGTAAATTCGGTCAACGCCAAAATTTACCTAAAACCAAAATCGTCTTTGATTTGCAACAACTTATGGAGGTTATGTATAATCCTCAAATGGAAGTTCACGATGTTCTTCCCGTGGACGAGAATGCATTTTACGTTTCGTACGCTGAACGGGAAGGAACGTCTATACCGACCGCTTATACCAACGTTGTTATAGCCGCTTATGTAACTGCGCAAGCTCGTCTGAAATTGCACGAGTATCTGTCGGTATTTGGGTCAGATGACGGACGAGCTCGAAGCGGCCTATATACCAGGCAGTTACATTGAAAGCTTCGCATCCGGTGGTCCTAAATTTTACGCCTATGAAGCAGTTGATGGTAACGGTGGCGTCCATCATACTTGTAAAGTGAAAGGATTCACCTTTTCTATAATAACGATGACTATGCAATACAGAAATATTTTATTTACACGCATGCGTCTTTTGCATGTAAATAATCGTATAAAAGAGCGTACAACTAAATTTTTCAGT
>WSXT02163299.1:0-23976 GCA_011762715.2 Neuroterus valhalla | reverse complement strand
AAAATAGAAACGAAAATGAGAATTTTTAGCCAAGAAACTTGAGATATGAAAAAAAGTTAAAAGAAAAAAAATGCTCCTTTTTGAGAGCATTCGGGAATATAAATTTTGGTCGCACAAGAAATGATGAAAAATATAAAGATTCATTTTTTGGTCAAACTATGAAAGGTACGGGAAAATATAAATAAATTAAAGTTGTGCACCAAGAAAAGATTGACAAATTTGGTAAAAATAACTTTTTTATAGGACAAGTAGTTTTTGCTTCATTTATAAAAAAGCATATAAAAAATGAGAAAAATGGACTTTTTGATAATTGACACAAGCTTAGAAAAAATAAAAATAGACGCAAGTTCTTTACCAGGAAAATATCTTCAATTGCGTAATCAAATAATTAAATAAAATTTTTGAAAAAATGACTAAGGTTGCCACAGAAGATTAATTGAGAAAAATTGTTTGCCCGAAGAATATCTATTCATTTGTTTTAATATTTCCCATTGGACTCGTAGTTTTTGTTTTAATCGTGAAAAATAAAATTAAAAATTATAGAATTGAATTTCTAGAAAAACTACACAACATGTGTAAAAATAGGGAACAAAACTTCTCTACCGTTTTGGACAAACTTTGATCGAGTGCGCGGCACGAGACACACAATGAGAATGTATTCGTTAAAGCCGGAGAAGCTTTAACAAATGAGAATTCACATTCATCAAATTTAAGTAGTCGATATTTCGCTCTTGAGTTTCACAAGCTTTTTATACAACTGTACGGAGGTACAAAAGCCGAGCGCGTAGCGCGAGGTGAAGTCATAATCGAGCGCGGAGCGCGAGGTGAGATTACCATCGAGCGCAAAGCACGAGGTCTGAAAGAGGCACGTCCTAAGCGCGCTTAAACTTGCGAGGGAAGCGAGTCGCGTGCAAAGCGCGCTATGAGAATGTGCCCGCGCTGCGGGCAGATTTTTAAAAAATATTTTTTGTGCGATCAAAATTGAAATTTTCGATTCTTCGAAAGAATTCAAAAAGTTGTATTCCCGATTTTGTAGGGCTCCCGAAAAGAAACATTTTTTCTCTCTGACTTTCTTTTCAATCTCGCGTTATTTGCCTAAAAATTCTAATTTTCTTTTATATTTTTGAATTTTGAAAATACCATTACTCTGACAATTTTGTTTTTATCGAAAAAAAATGATAGGGATAAAGTGTTTCAATTTTCACGTGCTACAAGAAATTGTACTTACAAATTTTTAAGTTTCGGAAAAAAAGTCCCAAAAAATTTTCAAAATGCTCCTCCTGATTGATTTTCTATCCCAAATAGCTGGTTATCGAAGTTGACCTGTCTCTTTGGTCCCTCAAATTGGGTGCCGAAGAGAAATCCAATCCGACTAGTCTTTCCAAAGTTATGGAGTATACAGACAACGACGACGAAGACAACGGCGACCACAACAGACAGGCAGAAAGTAACGGAAAAACTACTTTTTTGGAATCAGGAGGTCTCAAAACGTGGAGATTTCATAAATTCCGCGAAAGTCGATTTTCATATAAAACCAATACCTTCTAATTATGATGATATTGTAAAAAGGTGCAGACAAAACGAACGGATAATTTCTCGCTGAGTAATTTTATAAAGTGCCTAAACTAAATGATATACTGACATTTTTTGGTAATAAAGTTAATTTAGATACAGTTTTCCAAATCTCCATTGAGAATTCAGCCATATTGATCATAGAAATATTCTGGAATTTTGAATATACCCTCACGCATCGTTGAATCCAATGATTTTTTCTTATTAGAACCAAGTAATCGATAACATGTTAACCTAGTAGAAAATGTGTTAAATGCATTAAGTAGGGAAAGCTTTATACAAATCAAATATTTTCAATCTAAAATTAAAATTTTCCAAAAAAATTAGTATTTTCCTTTTTGGAGGTGAAAACTATTTTCTTATTTAGGGAACAAACTTTTTGAATTCAAACAATTTTGATTTTTTTACGGAAAGGGAATTCAATAACCTGGGCATGATTTTTTTCAATCATAATATTGTGCTCTGTTCTAGATAAAAAATGGTGTCAGAAAAGAAACCACTAAATTTTAAAACCAAAAAGGATAATATACCAATTGGGTATAAAAGTAGAATAATTTTTGCGGATAAAGAGAAAATCTTAAATAAATGTTAAATCGAATATCGTGCGGAAACGAAAATTTTTATAATGTAGCAGATAAAAATTAACGATCAAATAGTTCTTCATAATTTCAGTATAGATATTTCATAACTATGATTTTTTCATCATACCCTTAATCAAAAATTCGACTCCCGATGCCTATAGAGCGGGTCCAATTTCTATCATCGATATGATGAAAAATAGTATAAATGACGAGGGTCGAGACAATATACAATTTGATATAAGCAGACTACATTTTGCAAAAATTTTCATGTCCATAAATATTTAATCTTTGGTCTCACCAATAAAAAATGTTGCTACTAACTCCCTTATTCATGATGCAAATCACTCTAAAATGGAATATAATCAAAATTTGAAGGCGGCAAAGGATCACGACTTAGACCTTCTCTTTCTCTTCCCAGTGCAAAACAGAGAAATCTTCGCTGGGAAAAAATGCATGAGTCTGTAGTTACACATGACATTTGCTGCGGTAAAATGAAAGATAATGAAAGGGCGCATCGCATGCCACCTTGAATTGCATACAATTAAAAAGTGACTGGAAGACATTTTTTGAATGAAATTTGAATACGCAAACAATTTTTTTTAACTGCAATAAGTAGCGAACAAGGAATGAAAATTAATTTAAGATATTTTCAGATGAGATAATGAAGAGCACCGTTGAGTTCTCTCTTGACACAAAATGTCTTGTCTTAATACAATTGAAGAAATTATATTCAGATTAAATCAAATTTAAATTCAACTCTAATCGCAAGGTTCTTAAAAACAAAATGAACTTTGTTAACGAAAAACGACCAAATTTGAACCAGTGCACACACGCAAATACTTCCATTCAATAAAACAGAAGAAACGAAAGTTAAGAAGGTGAAAAGAGACAGAACTCGGATTCCAGATTCTCTACCTTCTTTTCCTAATTTCTTTTTCAATTTTAAACAGAAATATATTACAGATATTTACCGAAGTTGTGGTTAAATTATATTTATTAGTTTCTTTACATAATTTTTTCTCTACGAATTTACAAAAATTTTATTTCAATGTTTCCAAATAATTCTTTAAAGATCAAAAGTGAATAAAAAACATAGAAAGTCTCCCTCATTTTTTCTTCAAATTTGAAATGGAAATATCTTGGTCTAGGGTTGTCCAAATTTGAATTTAAATTAAATAAAGAAATTCCAAATGTCTCCAGGGAATCCCTGTTCAAGGGGGGTCATCAATCTGTGTTATAAGAACTTTTAATTAAACTAGATTGAGTGTACTTGACTTATAGACAATTTCTCCTACCGCATTTCCGTATACAAACGTTATTCCTGCTTCACTCTATAGGGCTATTAGGAAAACAACTTCCGAATATTTTTCATTATAAATAAATGAAATTACTCGAAATATGTATGATTAAGAAAATTCCATATTTTAAATAATCACCATGTGTTTATTAATTGATTATTCAATTTAGGGTCGTCAATAAATGCACACAAAATAGATTTGAAAAAGCATAGAGCAACTTTGAAAATAATAAAATTAATAAATACGTAAACAATAAAAACGTAAATGGATATTTAATAATAATAAAGTTCTTCCTCCCTTTCGAATTTTAATGTAAAGTGCTCTACAATGACAGCGACTGATTTATCTTCACTGTGAAAATATTCATCATCTTCTTATTCAAAGAATACAAAAATAGAATATTGCGAAATTCAATATGAAATAACATCTTAAAATATTTCCAAACTTTCTGGTAATTTTCCTAGAATGTTCAACTTTAGGTTGAATGTTCTTGACGCGTTATGTAAAGTAAATAAATATTTCTCTCAAAATGACCAATTAGTATATTTCAAAAAAATTAATTGATTTATTTATTTTTAAAATTTATTTAAGGACAAACATCGCTGATAATATAATGACTTGATAATAATTTTAATTTTCAAAATATTGAATGCAATTTAAACACCATCGAATTTGACTAATTTTGACAAATACATTGTTTGTTGACAACTTTCATTTCGCTTTAAAAAGAGCACGATAGATGGTCCTTCTCCTCACACGTGATTTTCCGCTTTATTGGCAACATAAAGCAGAGATTAATTATCGAGCGCGCGACTAATTGGCTTGATTAAGTAAATGCGTGCGGTCATAATTACGTGAACTTAGATCTTACATATTATGCAGATTCCCATAGCTTCACATCCGGAGGGTCTCGCGTCGAGATTATCCTGAAGCGTAGATGATTCATCAAGTCCTTTTAAGTGACCAGAAAGAAACTATCATTTTCAATAAGTGATCACAGAAGTGTTGAGAGTACTATAGTAATTAAACATAATTGATACCTTTAATAATGAGAAGTGCACATAGTGATGAAGGAAATCAGTTTTATATTATTCTATCACATAAGACATGTCAAAAAATATTTTTATTTACATTTTTTACCGAATGTACCTACCGAATTTTTTACCAAAAATATTAAATTATGTTATTCTAATCGGATTCATTTCTTTCCTCAAGAGAAAATTGTTGTCAACTCTTTCTGAAGTTTATTTTTTTTCGGTGTCAAAATTGGTTTGTTTATGTAGCGGGATAAATTTGTCGAATTTCGAGCTCAGAATAAACCCTTCCAGTTAAAAAAGGAAGTAATAAGGCATTTTTGAAGTTGAAATTTCAAAAACCGTTTTTTGAAAAAGGATCTTAGTTCGGCGGGAGCCATAAGGGTTCTTCCAAAAAAATATTTACATTTACCTAATTTTTCGATATATTTCGCAACAAAAATTAACAATACTAATAACGTTTTCACTGTGTGTGTGTGTTCAAGTCTGGATGGGTTAAGAATAAGCGCAATATATAACCCAATATGGCTCTTTTCACTTTCTCTCATTATCTATTTAATTTTTAATTCTGATACAGCCGGAGTTATATTGAGTTGTGTTCTCTGCCTCCAACGGCCCCCGCCGAGATATTCGCAACAATATATGCCGGACACCTCCTTCACCTGTCGTAATAAAATTGTAGGCAGCTATTACGCCGATCCGGAGACCGACTGTCAACTTTTCCACGTTTGTGTATCTGTTGCTGGAAGCGTCCAAGATTATCGGTATGTTCTATTCAATCACCTTATATGCATAAAGAAAGTAATCGCTTTCAGGAAATCGATTCAGAAGAAACGTTTCCGTATTCTCACCATAACAATCATCCGAGTACCTCAGGTTAATTCTACATTACGTCGTTCCTTTGGCAACCTTTTCTGAATACATTTAATTCCAAACTTTACCTTCATATTTTATTTCGCATTCTAAATTACAGAAAACAAAATGCGAAATCAGAACTGAAAACATTGTTCATCTAACCTGGGCCTACAACCTGTTGGAATAAGACTTAAAAATTAATATTGTTGCCATTACTTGCAGATTCCTGTGTCCAAATGACACAGCCTTCGATCAGGAGAGTCAAACCTGTGCTGATTGGTACGATGTAGATTGCGAGGCAGCAACGCTCTACTACGCAAGTGACAATTTCGACCTGTACAGAATAGGTTCAGGTCTAGAATCTCTCCACTACGACAGTATACGCAGTGATGCTGAACCTCAGGATCATCTCCAGCGTAGTGAGACCAGTGATGCAGTTCGATCTTCAGCAAACGCCCTGAACCGAGTAGCCGCAACTAGTTTCAAGGACACCAGCAGCAAGGACATCCTTCGCGGAAGCAGCAGCAGCAACTATTTCAACAATAGGAACAACGCCAAGGACGATGACTACGAAAACGACAAAACCTACGAAAAGACTACCCCAGAACCCAGGAAGAAGTCTGGAGTTCGAAAAATCAGCAGGAAACAACAGTATAGTGGAAACAACGGAAACAGCTATACGCCCACAAGCACATCAGCACCTGTAACTCAAACTACCAACAACTACAATTCCAATGCCAACTACTACAGTGACAAAACTTATAACCATAACCAAAGAAACTTCAATACTCCAACTACCACCCAACGTCCATCCTCTGCTCAAGATACTTTTAAGAATACTCAGAAGTACACTAACCCAACAACCACCCGCCCAAGCTCGACTTTTAGTTATTCCACCTACACCACTACAACCTACAGACCGATCACTAATTATCCAGAAGGCTTCACTGGGTTCCCGATCATACCCAGCACTTCTGCTAAGCCTACAACTACCAACAGCGACACCGACAACTATAATACTGATTTTGACAGCAGCAACTTTGGTCAGTCTATTGAAACAACACCAAGGTCTTCCACTTTTAACAGCAACAAGAATTTCTATAATCCATCCACATATACTGGAACCTTCTCTCAATCAACGACTGTTCAACCAAGCACGAATTATCAAACAAGTGACTTTGGTAACTTCCAGAGAAACTACAACAATATTCAACGCACCAGCAGTACGGGATTCCCATCGTCAACAAACGCCCCAACTTCCTTCGACAGCTTCAGCAGTAACACCAACAATGGCCAGTACAAATACAGATCAAACTCTCCTTCGACAACAAGACAAGACTTTACTCAGACCACTAAATTCTTCTCAAACAACTACTCTGGTAATAGCTATGCTCCGACAACCTACAGTCCAATTACAAGGAAGAATGATAGTGTCAGAGGTGGAGATCGTTACAGCTCACAGTCATCTTCAAACGATGATGGTCAGTACAGGAAAAGTGAGAACACTAGAAAGTCATCTTCAAGTGATGATGGCCAGTACAGAAAAAGTGAGAACAATAGGCAGTCTTCACATGATGATGGTCAATACCGAAAAAGTGAAAACACCAGGTATTCCCAAACTCGCGACAATGGACAATACCATGAGAAATCCAGCCAAAACAAACCTACCCAATACTACGACTCGACAAAGACACCCAAGAAAGTTACTCAGTACAATAGCTTTGATGCAGGAAATACCGGAAAGTACTTTGAAACCAGCACTGCTAACTACGATTTTGGTAGGTCTGCTGGCAGTGGATTTAGTCCATCAAGCATCAACCATTTAGCTGAGACATCTAGATCTACAACTCCCGTTCCAAGGTGAATTGAATTCAAAGAGTATATAAATTTATTTAGAGGCAACAAATTTTTATATCTACAGTTCATTCAGTGATGGGGTGAATACTAACACGGATCGGTACAAGGATTAATGCCTTCTACACTCGCAATGATATCAATCTTATGTATGATTATCTTGTGTTCTTACAACCGAAGATACCTAAGTGAGATCAACAAAAAAAATTTTAGTTTCTATTATTTCATAAAAGTTCAGTAAACCGTCCCCAATTAGTACATTACGATACGTGTGACTTAAGTGGCCCATTTTTGCACGGCCTGTAGTTAGCGCCCGAGCGGAGCGAGGGTCTATGCGTGACTTAAAATAGGTTAGTACAGCACCGTGAAGTTAGGGCCCGAGCGTCAGCGAGGGTCATAAGCACGGTGCCGTAATAACCTTTTTAAGTCACGGATAGGCGTTACTTAAGTGCGCATTTAAGTCACACAGTGCTATTAAAGTTATTTTAGTACTTCTATGGGCAAAGAAAACGACCACCGCGGATCAGTGGCGCTGCGGCATCAAAACAGCTCGGGGGGACTGAGCTTACAAGAAGGCTTATTGCATATCTTCTAGAAATATGATTGAGGGCGGAAGAGTTCTTAATTCGGGTTTTGTGATCATTTGTGGAGCAACTTTCAAATCTTATATTAGCATCGACTTGCTGGTTTCTTTATGTTCACGAACAAGTGGCTTGTCATCAGAATTTTTACCCTAAGATTCAGCCTTCTTAGCCATTCTGATCGTTTATCTACTGATACTATTTGTCCAGCATCGTTTTCAATGTTGAAACTGGCTATTCCGAATTCGGGCACTTTGTGGAATCTTAAATTGAATCTATTGATATTTTTTTGGAGTTGCCATTGGCAACACAGCAGCAGCCACTGGTATTATTCACTTTTCTAAGTTTTGTAGAAATTTCCGTGCACTTATATTCATACTTTAAATATTGCAAGAAACTTCAAATATCTTAAAAGTTATCTATTTAATAAAAAAAAATATAATTGATTTGATAAATGCGCAGCCAACATGTAAACTATGCTATAGGTACTCATACAGATCCCTGTGGGCAGTCATTTTGAATAGTATGCTTGGTGGCCACTAGGTCTCGCATCGCAAGTTTAAAATGTCAATACTCGAAATAATTGTGTTATCCATCAAAATCTTCAATTGTTCTATTTAGGTTGGGGCACATTCTTCTTCACCTTCTTGGAATTTTTTTTTCCAAGTTTTTTTGCAGTTTCATAATATTGATATTAAAATAAAACATATAATAATATAATATTAAATTTATGTCATGTCATTGGATAGAATAAATAAAAAAATAGAAAATGTTGGTAGATTTAAATACCTGGCAGCAATTGGGCGTACGGATTGCAGTATGACCTCAGCGCGTGGACTCAGACAGTTTAGTAGGCAGGGGAGGGAATAACACGTTGTTGCGGGCCGAGTTGATTGGACAGATAATTTTAGAACCAAGTTTTGTCTAATCAACTTGGCCCGTAGCAACGCGTTATCCCCTCTCTTAACTACTATACTGGCTGAGTCTACGCGCTAAGATCTTTCTGCAATCCGTACGTTCAATTGTTGCTGCAAGCCTCTAGTTATAGAAAGAAACTATAGAAACTGTAGAAAATAGGCACCTTTTGAACTAAAACCAGAATCAGTTGAACGATTTCAAATTCAAAGCGCTCTTGAGTAAACATTTTTGAATTCAAATATTATAAATTACAAAAATCGTTATATTTCGAATCTTTCAAAATTTTTAAACTTCAAATTCTTAGCTGATATTTGTTTTTAATTGATACACACTTTATAACTCATTTTTCAATTTGAAGCATACAAAATTGGATATTTCTGAATTCAAATTGATTCGTTTCAAACCATTTTCAGTTGAACGCGCTCAAAATTCGAATAGATATAGATTTGAATATTTTCCATTTGTTTTTAGAATTGAAATTTTTTTATATTCTAAACATCCATATATGTGTATACCTACGTCTAGATTATATAATCATTTCATAAAAAATAAATAATTATGATAACTTAACAATTTTGAGGTTGAAAACGTTCCTAAAATCAAAGAAATATCGAAACAGGATAGTTGTACTCTCAAACCTTTCAAAATCACATAATTCGAAACTCGTAATGGACAGTAAATTTGAAGCGTTAAATAATAGTATATTATGCACCTAGGGGGAGACGAGGGACTTTTCCGGCGAGTGTATGTTTTCAGTACAAGTCGTAGGCTAGCGCGTATTGCGAGCCAGAGACGAGTACTGAAAACGTACAGAAATCGAAAAAGTCCTTCTCACCCTTGGCGCATACGATATTTCTTATAACAAATGTATGATATCAGAATTTTATCGAAATACAGTAACGATTTCAGCCAATATAGGTGTTCGAAAAGAGGTAACATGATCGCAAAGAAGTTCAGAAGTTCAAAATTCGATTTGAAAACTCCTATAAATTTCCGGAAATTTCTGGAAATTTTCGGTCATTTATGATAATTGTATAGGAAAATATAATGAGTTACCATGAATCACCAAAAATTCAATTTGAAGAATCTTCATAAATTTCTGGAAGTTCATCAAAATTTTAAGTAATTCATCTCACAGGCAATTTATGGTTACTTGAGATGAGTAACCTAAAATTCAATCTAGAAATTTCTATAAATTTCCGGAAATTTATTAACATTTTCGGTCATTCATAGTAATTCCACAGATAATTTACGGTAACTTAAGATAGATTCCCCCAAATTCAATTTAAGAATTTCTATAAGTTTCCGGAAATTTATAGAAATTTTCGGTAATTCATTTTAATTTTACAGGAAAATAATATGATGACTTACCTTGAATCACTCACACTTCAATTTGAAAGACTTTCATAAATTTCCGGAAATTTATAAACATTTTCGGTAATTTATAGTAATTCCACAGGTAATTTATGGTAACCTTAGATAGACTACCCCGAATTCAATTTTGAAATTCCTTTGAATTTCTGGAAATTTATGGAAATTTTCGGTCATTTATGGTAATTTTACAAAAAAATACGATGAGTTACCTTAAATCACCCAAAATTCAATTTGAAAAATTTCCCGAAATTTATGCAAATTTTCCGTAACTTAGATCCTCACAGGCAATTCATGGTAACTTAAGATGAGTAAACCAAAATTCAATTTAGAAATTTCCGGAAATATATGGAAATTTTCTGTCATTTATGTTAATTTTACAGGAAAATATGATGAGTAACCTTAAATCGCCGAAAATTCAATTTGAAAAATTTCCATAAATTTCCCGAAATTTATGCGAATTTTCCGTGACTTAGATCCTCACAGGCAATTCATGGTAAGTTAAGATGAGTAAACCAAAATTCAATTTAGGAATTTCCGGAAATATATGGAAATTTTTCGTCATTTATGGTAATTTTACAGAAAAATGTGATTAGTTACCTTAAATCACCCAACATTCAGTTTAAAAAATTTCCATAAATTTCCGGAAATTTATGCAAATTTTCCGTAATTAAGATCCTCACAGGCAATTCATGGTAACTTGAGATGAGTAAACCAAAATTCAATTTAGAAATTTCCGGAAATATATGGAAATTTTTCGTCATTCATGGTAATTTTACAGAAAAATGTGATTAGTTACCTTAAATCACCCAACATTCAGTTAAAAAAATTTCCATAAATTTCCGGAAATTCATGAAAATTTTCCGTAATTTATATTCACCCAGGCAATTTATGGTAACTTAAGATGAGTAAACCAAGTTTCAATTTGGAAATTTCTATAAATTTCCGGAAATTTTAGGTCATTTATGGTAACTCTACAGGAAAATATGATGACTTACCATAAATCGCCAAAGATTCAATTTAAAAAATTTTCATAAATTTCCGGACAATTATGGAAATTTTCCGTAATTTATGGTATTCTCACATGAAATTTATGGTAACTTAAGATGAGTACCTAAACCAAGAGTCAATTGAGAAATTTCCATAAATTTCCGGAAATTTATGGAAATGTTCGTAATTTTATGGTAATTCTACAGGGAAATATGATGACTCACCTTTAATCACCCAAAATTAAATTTGGAAAATTTGCATAAATTCCCGGGAATTCATGAAATTTTCCGTAATTTGTAGTATTATCACAGGCAATTTATGGTAACTCTAGATGAGTAAACCAAAATTCAATTTAGAAATCTCCATAAATTGCCGGAAATTTTGGGTTATTAGCATCCATTTTTTAAGTTATGTATGATAACTTTCAATAAATTATCGTAAAATTCTTCTATTCGGAACCAAAATTTCCTCAAAGTTTGTACGGTGAGTGGGATCATTATCGTGAAATGGAAGTTTATAGATCTATAATTTTCATTAATTATCTATGACGTCACATTTACCTTCCTAGGGAATAAAAAGTACTTTTTACTCCCTAGGGAGTGAAAAGTAGACCTTTAGCCCCGCTTTATAGGCGTCGAAAAGGTCTGAAATTATGCATGCGTTATAAAAAATAATTTGAAACCTAAATATAACGAATTCAGAGTTTAAATTATAAAATTTGTATAGCAATGCTCTATATTCCATTTATAGGAGGACTGGAGCACCAACTACTTATAATCCAAACAGCTATAATGTCAACACTCAAAAACCCACTCAATCCCAAACAATTTCCCGAGGAACAACCTACGTCAGCAATTCTGCGAGGCCATTTTCGACAACTACAAGATTTGCAGATAGCACAACTGTGAAACCCATTAAATCGGGAAAAAAGAACGACTATGATTATGCTTACTACGACAACGCAGGAGCTTTGGAATATGATGGCCTCGAGCTTGAACACGTAACTGGAAGCAAAGAATCTTCAAAAATATCAAGAACTTGAGATTTTCTTTACTAACTTCACCATCAACAAAATACTCAACATTTAATTTTTTCCCAACCATAATCATCAAAGAGATAAAAATTTCGACGTCTATTTTATCAATAATCAAACGATTATTTATCCCAGAATAGAAAACTATTAGTTGTAATAAAAATCTGAAGTTATCTTATGGTTGGGTCAAATTATCAATCGCAAGTTTTTTGGAAACAACGCATAATATTGGATATTGTTCAAATCATAAGATTATAATCTTTTCATGTGAAATGTCTCGAATCTTGCTTGTTTCTGAAGAAGATGCATATTGAATGTTTATTTACCAAGATAGGCCAGTGAGCGTTCTCAGTTATAACGAAAAATCAATCTTCCATCAAAGTGATTTATGCAGTTGATTCTCAAACTTGATTCAGAAGCGAATAAATAATTTCTGCTAGCTAATTCGCAGAACAATTAGTCCTCTTTTTGAATGTTTGCTCCTTTCGTGGTAAATATTATTTTCTTTATAAATTTAGAATACCTAATCAGAATTTTGTTATAAGGACCGATTTCTGTGTATATCGGAATTGCAAAAATTATATTCCGTCATTATTTAAGCGGGATGCGCAAAGTGTCGAATTGAATACACGTTTATTATTAACATTGGCGTCTACGTGAAATTCTGTTCCTTGTTATCAAGTGAAATGTTTTTGTATGTGTACATATTATGGGAACTGAAAGACCCCAGTTAGAGTATATACGATTGAAATTTGATATTACGCATTATGCGTCATTATACTATCTATATTTTTTACGAACTGAGTGTATATATTATAATTATTTTAATTCTTGAAAGTGCATTAAATGCCAAAAAACCAAAACCTTCGCCTTATTTCACCCTTCCTCCGACTTTTCTCAATAAATGCAGCTTCTGATTGAGAACGTTTAAAACTAAAAAAAAACCGTTCTGAAAATTTCAAATAGAATTGATATTCGGAAAAGTAGGAATTGAATAAATATCAAGTGGAATAATTTTGTAATTATGTAAATCTTTCTATTAAATCTTTCAAAATAGAAAAATTCAAAACTGCAATAGCTTCAAATTCAACAATTTCGACTACAATTTTTTTAAATTATATCGGTTCAATTTTAAAGCTTTAATTAAATTAATTCAAAAAGTACATACAATAGGGTGGTCAAAAAATGCATTAGAATAAAATTTTTTCGGATTTTTTTGCAAAACGCCCAGATATTTGTTCGAATCCACAAAAAAAGAAACGCATTTTTTTAATAATATTTAGAGGTGGCGCAAGCCCTTATGAAGTTGAACACGTATTTCCAATAAGAAAAAAAGACGTTTTTGTAAATTTTATTTAGAATTCTCAATATTAGGTGAATCGAGTTCGAAGTTCACCATTTTTCTTTACAAGCAGTCACAGAATGCGAATAAAATATTACTTTTCAAATGTCACCCCCATAAGTCTGTTTTATGGGGTGCGAAAAAACACCCATATAGGTGAAAAAAATGGGGTTTTCGAGTTTTTTGCGTAATTATGATTTTATTGCAGGTTTTTTTAATGCAAATTGTTTCAAATACATGAAATACTACTTTCTACTGATGGTTTGATGTTTATTCGAACTGTTTAAACAATTTATGATTGTTTTCAGCAACTTTCGCTTAGAGAAGGGTTAGAAAGTCAAGGTTTTTTTTTAATTTTTAAACTTATTTTCAATATCCTCTTATAATGATGCTACAAAGTTGCGGTATTCCGGAAATTTTCAACATTCTGTGCACTTTTCACTTGAAAGTAAGTAACTATCTAATTCAATTTAGCAAAAAGAATTGTTTAAACAAATTGTAAATGTTTATAGCTATCTTCTCCAAGATTATTACTGCATAGTTGCGGTTTTTCCTGAAATTTCTAACTTTTTCGTTGCTTAATGATAGTTCAGTGAAATTTGAATTTTGAATTTTCTGCTAAAATTATGGATCTTCGACACAAAAATTAAATTTTCAAGAAAGTAGTTCAGCTTTCAACCAAAGAGTTGAATTTTCAACCGAAAAATATGAATTTCTAATCAAAAATATAATGGTTGATATTTCAATAAAGAAAATTACTTTAAATAAAAAACAATCTAATTGAATCTCATCCAAATTCTATTCAGTGCAAAGTTAAACATTTGAAAAAAAACCACAACTTTCTAGCACTTATTTAAGAGAAAATGTTTATTACAATAATAAATTTTTTGAATAAGCATGTTTGTTAACCCGCATTAATTATTACCTCACTAAGTGAAAAGTGGACAAAAAGCTTAAGAGTTTAGAAAAAACCGTAACTTTTTAGCACTCATCTAAGAGAAGAAAGCAATAAACAATAATAATTTGTTTCAACAATGATTTTTGTTAAATCAAATAAAATATCAACTCACTTCAAGTGAAAAGTGGGCCAAAAAGTTGAAAATTTCAGTAAAAACCGCAAGTTTCTATCATTAAGCAAAGAAAATATTATTGGCAATGATAATAAACTGTTTAAACAATTATTTTCTTAACATGAATTGATTATTACTTTAATCTAATCGAAAAGTGATAAAAAATTTTAATGTCTGGAAAAAACCGCAAATAAGTAGTACCAATCTAGAGAAAGATAGCTTTAAACATTCACATTTTGTTTAAACAATTATTTTTGTTAACTCTAATTGATTGTTGCCTCACTTTAACTGGAACGTTGAAAATAAGTTGAAAAATTCAGAAAAAACCTTCACTTTCTAACCCTTTTCTGAGGGGAAGTTGCTGAAAACAATAATAAATTGTTTAAAACAATTCAAATAAATATCTAATCATTAATATAAAGTAGTATTTTTTGTTTTTGAAACAATCTGCGTAAAACCCGAAAACTCGGAAAATCCATTTTTTCACTAATGGGTACCCTATAAAAAAGACTTATTATGGAGGTGATATTTGAAAAATGATATTTTATTCGCATTCTATGACTAATTGTGAAGAAAAATGGTGAATTTTGAACTCGATTCATCTAATACATATTGAGAATTCTTAATACAATTTACAAAAACGTCTTTTTTCTCTTGGGAAATACGTGTTAAACTTGATGGGGCTTGCGCCACCTCTAGATATATATACATTTTTTTTGAAGCGTTCATTCTTTCGTGGATTCGAACAAATTTCTGGACGTTTCGTATAAAATTTGAAGAAAAAATTTTTGAACCACTCTAATATACAACCTTCAAACACGGAACTAATAATGATAATTAACTCTTTCTATTTTTCAATTCGAAAAATGTCGAGCAAAATTAAAAAATTCTCCAAAAAGGATATGAAGCCCTTTAAGAATTGAACGTAGAACTAATAATTAATTATGTTGAAATCTAATAATTCTCACATCCAAGAATTATCAATACAATTTTTAAAGACGTAGAAAAATAAATACAAACATTTTCCTCAATTTCATGCGGCACAACCAGACTTTTATTCAGGAAAAATGTTCACAATATTACAACTTTTTGGTAAAATACGATTACTCTCATCAGACTTTCCTTTCCTTTGAGATCAAAAAAAGTTTTTCATTGATTTTCCTATATCTCAAAAAATTTTATTCGCATAAATTTGTTAAAAATGTACAATTCTGGCTCTTAATAGCTCCAATTTGAAAAATTTATGAATCTTCAAACCGTTAAAGACAGTTTCCTATTCGATAAACTATGGATCAAATCGATTCGGTGAGGATACAATTTGAAAATATACTTGAATTTTTCGTGAACTTGAAAATTCATTGTAGATCAAATTTTCAACTTCAATCAAGTTGTGGCTAAATAAAAAAATGAGGGACACATAATAAAAAAATATAGCAAAAAAATGGATTTTTTAAGCGTGTCTCATTCAAATATTTTATATCATTGGAACATTTAGAGAATCTCTGCAACATATTTCAAAGTAGACTTTTTCGATTCGGTTGAAACCAGTCTTGTCATCTAAGCGGAACATGTATCGTTTCCAGAATATTTTTCGATTTAGAGCATAAGCCTCTTTTTAGAGAATGTAAATTTTAAAAAAAGCTTGAAGACAGGTTACAAAATAGAAGACAAAATTCATTATATACTTGACAAATTTTCTTTGAAATAAAACTTATTATAATACAGACAGACATACACGTTATAGTCATTTCTCGGCTACCTCTATTTTTTTAATTCCTTTACAAGAGCATCAATCCCCTCCGTAGGTGGTACTAGATTTATAAGCAACTGACAGGAAAATTCTCAGAATTTCAAAATGGAATTTGTTTGAAATTATATGTAATACAGGTTATAGTGTAATAATTATTTACAATAAATTTTACAAATCAATCTAGGCCTAATATATAAGCTCGTTTGAGGTGGATTTCTGATAGTCCTACACCTACTCATATTGAAACAATAATTAATGGAACAGCACTTTATATTGTCCAAAGTATCATGCCTTTTCTAATTGAAAACATGAATTTCGATAACAGGAAATGAAAAAAATGCGAATATGGTAAATCCCCGACAAATTCAGAATAATGTAAATGATGAATCCTTCTCAATACAATTTTGTTTGCCTTAACCCTATATTAAAGTAATATGATATATTTTCAGATTTTTAAAGCAAGCCAATTTACAAATATAGGAACCAGAAGTTAAGGGGATAAAAGCATAAGAACATTTATTTACAATAAATTATGTGGCATTGAAAGATATTTTCTTGTAAATGAAGTATTACGCATGATTTTCTTGCTTATCTGGAACCAGAAAAATGCAACAGATATAGTTCTTTTACCTTTCTACTAGAACAAAAAATTCATACTATTTTCCTCTATGGAGGAGCTTCGAATTACATTCATGCACAATATGTGTTTTGATGTATGTACTTATGATTTGTAGTTGTGCCATTTTTTCAATTTTATATTTAATACTTTTTAGTATTTTTCATAAAAGCATGTCCATACAAAATAGTTTTTTATGCTAACGCTGCATCCGGTCAGGTTTTTTTCTATTCGACGTTTAAACTTATATACTGCGTTATGAATCAGACAACTAAGAAATATATTATGCCTTATCTGATAAAACAGATTTTTTTAATACATCATTTGTTAACCTGAACAAAGAGAGAAAATTTTTAACTATTAGGGAAAACTACGCAAAAGTAGGTCACGCTCAAAAGAAAATAATTTGAATTGATTAGAATATGCAATAAAATTTGTTCTTAAAACTTTAAAAGCAATATTTGGTACTATATTTTACACAATTTGAAGAAATTTTAACGAGACTTGAAAAGGATTGAATGTTAGACGTACAAAGAACTGACTTTCAGCATTATAACCAACGATTCGACTTTCATATTTAAATTTTGAACAATAATCTGTACTATATTCGGAAACAGAGTAATAAAGTTATAGTTTAAATAAAATAGTGACGTTTTCCGACGGCTTGAATGGCTATAGTCAATAATATACTATAAATGATATAAAACGTTAAAAAATTTGGTGTGAGCTACTCTAGCATACTTAGTTTCCCGTATTCCCCCATGAATGATCTTACACTGTGATTAAACATTTTTGGTCCTTAAAAACAAAATAAATACAAAAAAATTTATAGCATCGGCACTGATCCTTTTTTAAAGATTTTGAACGCCGATCTAAAATCTCTCCATGTTTGGCTCAAATCTGATTGAATTTCTGTTGAAAAATGATTTCATTAAGATTACCATCTGAAACGCAGTTGAGTAGATCTGAATTGATATTGATAAAACATCCCATTTATAAAAACATAAATCACATTTTGTTGCCTAGTGAATTTATTGGTATGAAGGTGAGCAAAATTTTATTCAATCAATAAAGTGTATTATGTTCGTAACACAATATAAGCCGAATTTTTCAAAACATTAAATCAAAGGTTGTCAAGGTTCATTATGAGCACGCGCGTATTTTATTTTCTCAAGCGCGGAAACCCTTCTTCGAGCTGCTTCCAGACTATATAGATTATACCAACAAGCTTAGGTTAAATAAAATTTCCTCTGAGAAAGTAATGGTCCATATCAGAGCTTAAACCCATAGGTCATAGGACACTGTTTTACTGTTATATCTTAATCTAACTAAGTGCGCATGATGATGATCTCATTGAATATGCTTGTCCAAAAAATATTTTTTTGAATTTTTATGTAAAACTCCCGGAAATTTGTTCGAATTTACAAAAAAAAATCAACCATTTTTTTATTTAAAAAAATATATATATAGAGGTGGCGCAGGTCACATGAAGTTTAAAACGTAATTCCAAAACGAAAAAAAGACGTTTTTGTAAATTTTATTCAGAATTCCCAATATTAGGTGAATCGAGTTCGAAATTCATCATTTTTCTTCACAATTAGTCACAGAATGGGAATAAAATATTACTTTTCAAATATACCCCCATAGGTCTGTTTTATAGGGTTCCGAAAACCCCCATAAGTGCAAAATGGGTTTTTTCGAGTTTTTGGCGCTAATTATGATTGATTTGCGGTTTTGGAAAAGCAAAGTTGCGGTTTTTTCTGGAATTTTCAACTTTTTGTCCACTTCTCACTTGAAGTAGGTAATTATTTTATTTAATTAAGCAAAAATAATTGTTTAAACAAATTGTAAATGTTTATAGCTATCTTTTTCTAGATTAACACTACATTATTGTGTTTTTTCCTGGAACTTTTAACTTTTTATCACTTTTCCATTAGATTAAAGCAATAATTAATGAATTCTTTGCTCAATGATTGAAACTTGCGGTTTCTTCTGAAATTTTTTACTTTTTTTCTAAATTCAATTAGATTGAATTGATTTATTTGTTGATTAAATTAGATTGTTTTTTATTCAAAATAATTTTTTTTTTTTTTTTGAAATTTCAACCATCATATTTTCGATTAAAAATATATATTTTTAGGTCGAACATTCAACTCTTTGCTAAAAATTCAATTTTTACGTTGAAGATCCATAATTTTAGTACAAAATTCGAAATTCAAATTTCACTGAATGAATTTAGCTTTTTTGTTTCAAATAATTTTTTTCGAACATTGGGAGAAGAACAACAATAATTTACTTAAAACAATACAATACTATTCAAAATATTATTCTCTCTAATGTTTATTTATTATTTGTTCACAACTAAGAAGGTAAAGCAAAGTTGAACATTTCAGAAAAACCCGCAACATTTTAGCACTAATCTAAGAGAAGATAGCCATGAACAATAATAATTTGTTTAAAAAAATTATTTTTGTTAAATTAAACAAAACATCAACTTACTTCAAGTGAAAAGTGTGAAAAAAGTTACAAATTTCAGAAAAAACCGCAAGCTTCTATCATTAAGTAAAAAAAATATTATTAGCAGTGATAATAAAGTGTTTAAACAATTATTTCTTTAACATGAAATTATTATTACTCTGATCTAATTGAAAAGTGATAATATAATGTAATGTATTCCCTTCCCTTTTACGGAAAAGGGATAAAGAGTTAAAAATTTCAGGAAAAAATCACAACAATGATGACCAGTGTTAATCTAGAAGAAGATAGCTATAAACATTTACAATTTGTTTAAACAATTATTTTTGCTAAATTAAATAAAATAATTACTTTAAGTGAAAAGTGGACAAAAAGTTGGAAATTTCAGAAAAAAACGCCACTTTGTAGAATTATTCTGAAAGAATATTGTTATAATAATTAAAAAATTGTTTAAATAATTATTTTTGTCAACTCAAATTGTTTATTACCTCGCTTTGACGAAACGTTGAAGAGAATTTGAAAAATTCGGAAAAAACTTTGACTTTCTAACCCTTTTCTTAGAGAAAGTTGCCAAAAACAATAATCAATTGTTTAAACAATCTAAATAAACATCTAATTATCAGTATAAATATGTATTCCCTGTACGTGGAACAATCTGTATTAAAAAAACCGCAAAAAAGTTATAATTAGCGCCAAAAACTCGAAGAACCCATTTTGTCACTCATGGCGGTTTTTTGTGAAATGGTGAATTTCGAACTCGATTTACCTAATTTCGGGAATTCTGAATAAAATTTACGAAAAAGTCTTTTTTTTCTGACGGGAAATACGTGTTAAACTTCATGTGGCTTGCGCCACTTCTAAATATTATTATTATTTTTTTTTTTAATGCGTTTATTTCTTTTTGGATTTGAACAAATTTCCGGGCGTTTTGCATGAAACTTCGAAAAAAAAATTTCTAATGCATTTTTGGACTAACCTAATATATATATATACAATGTTGTATGAAGAGAACTGCAAGGAGTTTCCAATTTGAGTCTACATTCGCAGATGTGAACGGAAAACAAATAAAATACTTTGTAGACAGAGTAAGATTGTTTACGCGACTAAAATCACTGACTAGGTATTGTCGTGGTACATAATTCCTGTTGTACCCGATATGTTTTGTTTTACAGAGTCTTATGATTTTGTTGTGTTAAATTGAGATCTATTCTCGTGTTCCTTACTAATTCTTGCATTTTTCATAAATGGATATAAATAGTAGATTATGCACGAACTTTTCTTTACAATAAAGTTCCATGTATGACATACGCTTGTTACAATTTTTTATAAAGATTTGAAAAATTACAATTTTATTCTCTATGATTCCTTAAACTAAATACCTTGACTAAATACCTTCCTTGACTTAATATAAATACTTAGTAAATTACAAATATGACGTAAGACAATACTTTTGTATTCAATACCTTCGGTACATACTGATTATTAGAAGAGAATCGCAGTTTCTTGCGTAATTTAACATAATTCAAGAGCCTGGCAATAAAGATCCAAATTCTACAGTTTTTCGTTTTCGATTATGGAAACATCCTTGACGCAGAGTATCGAAGATTTTCGGGCAGAGAAATTGTTTAAAAAAAAAACGTTATGTATATCACAGTCATAAAATCTGCTCAAAGCTACGTTTTTAGTGTCGACAAGAAAAAAAAAAGCAACTCTTGTTTTCACTGTGTCTTTTTTCTCACTGATTTCCGCAATTCATCGCTTGTTGCGACTCTTCATGGTGAAACGTCTCCAGAAATTGCCGCTTTTTTTTGTGGGCGTCGCTGTGGTTGAATCGCAATTGTAACCAGATTCCTCCTCGTCTGTATCCTGAGCATGTTGGGCTTCCCTCGTCGGAGAACTGGATCCTAAATCTCTGTCGTCCACTCCATTCGTCTCGAGTCCTACAAATTAAAAATTTTTAGCTTCAAAATTTGTAGATTACCTTACACTTTTACTCGATGCATACCCTCTTCGAGTTTTTACGTATCTAGAACCCTCCCTCCCAAAGAATCTTTCTAGAACCCCGAAATCACCCCAATTCTCATGATAAGCCTCCAAGCAATGCCTGACGTACACAATCGTGTGGATATTTCCAATATTATGAATTCTCTACCGTCTGCAGACAGATTTTTATTATAAGCGCTCGAATTTGCCTGACTTTTTGGTCAGGGAAGTAGAAAAATGCAGAAAACCAAAACTATTGAGCACAGCTGGTTACTGAAAGGTAAGTTTTGATCTGAATGTTCGATAGCATCGAGGGCGCACGTCCATGCTCGGTGAAATACTTTAGCATCATTTTATCGCATTTTCTATTGTGAACGAAGAATGATTTTTATTCTAAGGGCTTGAGGGACAATGACAAGATTTATATAAGGAAAACGAGGAAAAGGGAGTACCATTATTTGCAAAATATATATTAAGTGAAATCGCGAAATTCAAATTGCTTTAGGACCGAAAGAAACTGTGTATTATCGAGAACGCATGCAATACTCAAATTTTCAACAACAAAAAATCTTCTTCTTTTTACATAAATTGGAATTATTAAACTTTCAATCAAATAAATCAATTAACGATAACAAAAAAACAACAACGAATTCCCAACAAAATAGTTCATTTTTCAATAATTAAGATGAATTTTCAAATAAAAAGATCAACTTTCAACTGGAGCACTTCAACTTTTCAACCACGGAGGTGAATATTCAAACAAAAAGATTAATTTTCAAAAAGAAAGAGTAATTTTCTATAAGACAAAATAAAATGTTGAAACAAAATAGTCGAATTTCGAACCCAAAACATAATTATTTTCCACCAAAAATGAAACAGTACCATTTTTAGTCTAAAAAACCAATTCCAAACCAAGCATAAGAGTTTTATACTAAAAAAAAGAATCTTCAACTGAAGGAGGTAATTTTTCAAACAGATAAATTAACATTTACTGAGAAAGATAAATTATGATAAACTATGGAATTTTCAATCACACTGAAATAGTTGAATTTCAAACCAAAAAGACGAATTTTTAACTGAAATGATGAACATTTACGTAGAATAGTTCAATTCTTGACGAAAAATTGATTTTCATGCCAGAAAAAAAATTCAACAAAATGATAGAGACTTGAACTATAAAAATGAAAATTTTCAAGCCGAAAAAGGAAAAGTGACATTTTTGTCGACTAAAATGGAAAATGTTTAAATTTATAACTTGCATTGTTAAACGTGAAGAAGAACAAAATGTGTGGAGATTCAAGGAAATAATTTAATTTTTAATTCAAACAAATTTTCAACCGATTGTCGAATTTTGAACTAGAAACAATCAATTTTCCACTAAAAATGGAACAGTTAAATTTTCAGTTGAAGAAATTGATTTTGAACCAAACTGATGAATTTTCAGATATAATGATAAATCTTCAACGGGAATAGATGTATTTTAAGGAAAAAGATGAATTTTCGACCATGAAGAATGATTTTCTACAAAACAGGCAAATGTTCCTCGAAGTACATAATTTCTCAAAGAAAAAGTTTAATTGAATTCAAAAATCAATGTTCAACCTAATACTTGAATTTTCACCAAAAAAAAACTGAATTGATTTTTAACAAAGTGGTTACAATTTCAACCAGAGGTGAATCAAAAATGTTTTATTTTCAAAAAACAAGTTTAAATTTAGAACAAGTAGTTGATTGTTCAACTAAAAAAGGATGAATTCTCAATGTCAATGATCAAATATGAGTCAGCTAAAAAAATCTCATTGAGCAACGAATTTGCAAAATGTTTTTCTTATAATGTTTTCGGTAGAATTTTTCATAGTTTAGGTTGAGTCAAGTAAATTCCCGGTTTTTAAATTAAATTCCCGGTCTTCAAATTTTGTGTAGGAAATGTTTCCGAAGGGCATTTTTGAGAGATTTCCAGTTCCAATAACTCTACCATAAAATTTGCTGGAGATATTGGTTGCTTAGAAGTTGGGTTTTCTATGACTTATATCACTAAGGATGGAAAAAAGATCCCCCCAAAACAAATTTAAAATCTTGACCTAAATTAAAGTTTTCACTGCAGAGATCTCGAAGCGATCCCATATACCAATAGTTTAATTGAAAAATTGAATTTTCTACACTTCTTCATATAATAGAGATTCCAAAACACCAATTCTTTGACTTATTTGAATTCAAACGCGTTTTTGATGAATTTTTGTATGCTGTATTCGTACACGCTAATCCATTTAGTCTCTCTATTATTTTTAATGTTATTTGGATGTTTTCGTGTGAAATAAGGCCAAAGAACTTTTGGGTCAAGATATTTCGGATAGAAAATGATGCATGTCTGTGTTATGGGCAATTTCGTTATCTTATACGTATCACACCTGCACAGAAAGAACAAAGTTTGAGAAGTGATTGAGGTATAAATTTTTGGGGAATCTCGGCATGCAAAAATATGGAGATCAATAAGAATAAAATGAAGATCAATAAGGATGAAAGGAAAGATTCGCGATCTTTTACTTTCCCCTTAGGGGGCTCCCATAAACCACGTGGCCCAATTTTTGCCACTTTTTGACTCCCCCCTCCCCCCATGTGGTCTACCGTGGCATTATCGTCGATACACCCCCCC